>OY987212.1:46039265-46302916 GCA_963920805.1 Primula vulgaris
TGTGTACCAAGTCTACAAATGTAAGCAACTTGTACATTAATGCTACATTTCTCATCGATTTTAATAATAAACTAAATCGGAAACAAAAATAGAAAAAAATAACAATGGATTGACACTAGAATAGGCAAAGCGTGATTGAATGTGTACAAATTGTAAAAATTAATAGGATGGTGTATATAAATGTTAGCGCACCAAACAAATGACCGGTTTACTACTCTTGTATGTTCCTTATTGAAATGCTAAGTTACACACATGTATGAAATCTGATACAAGAGTAACTACTCTTTAATAAACTCAAATTCAAGAAGCTGGCCATTGCAAACTTATGGAGGTAATATGTTGTTTGGTTTATTAGCTGCTTGTCAATATTTTTTTTAATTTTTTTATCACTTCTCCTAAAAGGTTACGCCGTTATGTTGTAGTCTGGACGGTTTTTGTTCTGGAATGAATATTTATTTTACTGTATTGAGATGTAAATTTCGATCATACAGGTGGCAATGACCCATCCAATGGCTGTAACAAACTGCAATATAGACATGGAGAGCTTGATTTCTGATCAGAACAGAAGCATAGCTACTCTAGCTATTACCACCCTGCTGAAGACTGGAAATGAGTCAAGTGTAGACCGTCTAATGAAACAAATAACTAATTTCATGTCTGATATTGCTGACGAATTCAAGATTGTCGTTGTGGAAGCCATACGATCATTGTGTTTGAAGTTCCCCCTAAAATACAGATCACTGTAAGTGAAAGTAATCTTTTCTAGTTCACTTTTAGTACCTTTGTATTTAAAAGTACATAAGTAAATTGGTGTTTGTTTACACTAACAAAAATATACCTTTCTGTCCGTCAATCATACTTTTCAAAGATATAGATTTGATTATGTAAAGAAAATTAAAGTTTTATACTTATAAGATGTAATTAAACGAGCTCCATATATTGTCATAACTGGTTCATTTCTACTTACCTAATTTATTCACGTGGTATGCCCTTTGTTGTATTTCCTAGTATTCATGTAGATTTTTTCCTCTTTTTTGAAGGATGAATTTCTTAAGCAATATCTTGAGGGAAGAAGGTGGTTTCGAGTACAAGAAAGCAATTGTTGACTCGATTGTCATACTTATAAGAGACATCCCGGATGCAAAAGAAAGTGGGCTCCTACACCTTTGTGAATTTATTGAGGATTGTGAATTTACTTATCTTTCTACCCAGGTTTGATGTCTACCGCCTTCCATTTAGATGCATCTCAATTAGTTTCAATTTTTTCTGCTGAAATTGTTTCTTTTTGCTATGTTATCTCATTTTTCTCATGACTTTCCAGATACTGCACTTTCTTGGTATCGAGGGACCAAAAACATCGGACCCAAGTAAATACATTAGGTACATCTACAATCGTGTTATACTTGAGAATGCGACTGTACGGGCCAGTGCCGTAAGCACATTAGCTAAGTTTGGTGCTATGGTTGATTCTTTGAAAGTAAGTTTGACTTTTTGACTTATCACAGTATGGAACACTTAAGAGATTGTACCTGACATTGACATTCTATATTTTCTGTGTTGCAGCCTCGCATATTTGTACTCTTGAGGCGCTGTCTATTTGACAGTGATGACGAGGTACACTTTCCTTGGTATTTCAGATATTAGATTAATTAGAAACACGTTGGTCTGTGTGTACGTCTTTTCAAATTATTACTCCCTCCGACCCATAATAATAGTTGAAATTCGTTTTTTTACTCCGTCCCAAAATAATAGTCTAAATTGCTTTTTGAACTTTAAGTTAAAATGCATTGGGCATGCAAAAGTTTAGTTACATGTGAATATGTTTATTAATGCCGATCTCCTTTTAAGAAAAAAACTGAGGTAGGGGAAAATGTGGGACAGTGGGAGAGCAATAGTTTCTAAACTATATTAGTTAACGCTTAAAGCATGTGAAAAACCTAAGTGGATTATTACTATGGGAGGTGGCAGTGGATTTTTATAGCCTTCTTGCACTTATTACTTGTACTCTGATCTGCTTTAGTTGCTTTTTAAGATTCATTAACAAGAATTCTTCTTTATACAGTTAAAGTATATCTTCACCCCATTGCTATTGATGCAATATATCGTC
The DNA here is from genome assembly GCA_963920805.1 of Primula vulgaris. Lineage (NCBI taxonomy): Eukaryota > Viridiplantae > Streptophyta > Magnoliopsida > Ericales > Primulaceae > Primula > Primula vulgaris. The sequence continues at coordinate 46,041,373 of OY987212.1, forward strand.
GATGTTTTTTATTTATTTTGTTTTCACTTCATCGCTGAGAGATAGTATGTGCCTCTGCATTGTGCTTTTACCTAATCTAGTCGTTTAATGTTCTGTAGTATATAAATGAATTAATGATGGAAATAATTAAAATCTTTAGCACTCGTCATATCTACTCTTCCCCATTTTTGTTTGGATGCTTGTCATTTGTTTAATAGTTATTGCAAAAGAATTCCTTATTATTGGCCCATGCAAAGGTCACTTAACAAAAATTTGAGGATCCTTGTTCTATACATATTGATATAATTTACATGCTTTTGTTAACAAATTATTTTAGCTCTTTTTTGTTGTTGTTGAAGATGACCTCTTTTCTTTTTGCATGCATTTATAAGCTGTATTTCTTTTTGCTTATCCCTTTGACCAAATTAATGTAGTTGCTTCTTACTTTAGTAGAATATAACTTTATTTGATTATAATGAATCTGATTCTTGATGTTGGCCGTTGTTAGCTTTAGTATGTTGATGCATCTCAATAATTTTGTACTTGAGCGTACTTCAAGAAATATTCTAAGTAGAGTTCGTATTATGCAGGTTCGTGATAGGGCTACCCTTTATCTGAATATGCTTGAAGGTGACGGTACAGTTGTTGAGACCGATAAAGATGTGAAGGACTTCCTCTTTGGTTCATTAGATATTCCGTTAGCTAATCTGGAGATAAGTTTGAAGAACTATGTAAGTGTATTCCAGACGAATAATATTTATAGGATAAACTGCAATAATCTCATTTAATATAATTTTTTTTTGCATATAACTTTTGTTACTGCAATTAACATCCACGTACGATCTAATTAATGCTAAGATAACTGCTCTGACCAATATTTAAATTGCTACAACTTGTGTTCGATGATCCTTTTTCGATGATGGCTGTTTTATATATCTATTTTGTTATTATCTATGCACGCAAACAAAAAAGGCCATTTAAAGCAGTTTTACTCAAAAAATGTCAGTAAAAGAAGACTGATATTTCTTGAGAAAAATGGTGTTGATCTGCGTTAGACTACTCTTTGTGTATGGATCCAAAAAACTACATTTTTTAGAAGAAAGAACTAAACAAATCGGATTATAGAGGAGAAAGTTATGCAATTTCAAAGTTCAGATTACAGAAATTAGATAAGACATGGGAGCTAATCAACCAAAGTACATTGATGGTACTTACATTTTAGTTTTACCCTATGTTATATGCAGCATGAACTGTGTGAGATGACATCGTCATGTTTGATTGAATATACAGGTTCAAGAGCTTTCAGAGGAACCTTTTGATATTGAATCGGTGCCTAAGGAGGTTAAGGCTCAGCCGCTTGCCGAGAAAAAATCCACTGGGAAAAAGCCAGCTGGTCTTGGTGGTGCTCCAACCGGGACAACTTCAACTATTGATACATATGAAAGGCTGCTTTCCTCTATTCCAGAATTTTCAAGTTTTGGGAAGCTATTCAAGGTCACTTGCTGCTTGTCTTGTTATACATACATACCATACATATACAAGAATACAAGTATTGGGTTGGATACCTAATTTGTAGTGTCATTGGCTTGTTCCTGTCTTTGACCAATCAGATATCGCTGGTATACGGGAATGCAGTTTCCGATACAGCTAGTCCACATTTGAAAAAAAAAATCAAGGAATATGAAATACCACTAGAACTATTTATGTAAAAAAAGTGACTATGTTATTGTCTAGTTATATTAGTCTGCCTCATTATGCTCAACTTATATACCAAATTATTAAAAAAAGTAAAAAATATATATAAGTTCATTTCAAAAGTCAGATAGAGTATAGATTCGCACACAGAGTACATTGACATTCTATATCGTGGCTTCCAATCCGCCTTAGATGGACTAAGATTCATGAAATAGAATTTGTTTATATATAATTTTGACAGATTGTCTATATCTCAAGTTCTTAACTGACATATGCATAAAGATTTTATGAAGAAATAGTTGTTGTATACGAGACTAGCCTTGTTACAGATTTTAATCTATTTGTACTGGTGTATCGGAATCGTAACGGATGCATGCATAGCGACCATTATTTATAACTGTGTAATTATATTGCTTGAAAATCTTAATATTCATATATGTTTATTTCTGTATAAACAGTCGTCAGCTCCTGTTGAGCTTACCGAGGCCGAGACTGAATATGCTGTCAATGTCGTTAAGCACGTCTTCCCCAGCCATGTTGTATTCCAGTACAATTGCACAAACACAGTCCCTGAGCTATTGCTAGAAAATGTAAGCTTAGCTCTCTGAAGTAGACTTTTACAAAGCTTTGTTGTACCGATTCTCAGTTCTCTCTTACAATTACAGATCACTGTTGTGGTTGATGCTTCTGAGGCTGAAGAGTTCAGTGAACTATATACAAAACCGTTAAAATCACTTCCTTATGATTTACCTGGACAAACATTCGTGGCTTTTGAGAAGCCAGAGGGAGTACCAGCTATAGGAAAATTCTCAAATGTGTTGAAATTCATTGTGAAAGAGGTAACCTCTTTAGTCTTATTCTTTTAACAACATGAATACTTTAATACTTTTGAGGAAGTCCATCTTTTAGGGTTATTTTTTTATGTTTTTCTGTACACTACTTGTCTTTTTCTTTCTTCTTTTGTAGAAGAAAACCAAATTAAATTCATTTTTTAATTATAGGGATTCAATAACGAGAGAGGAGTGATGACGACGTCACACTGTATGAGGGTATTTTAGTAAAGACTATCTCCCAAATAAAAAATAATGGAAGTGTACACAAACGCAAGAAACAAGTAGTTTAGTGTAGTATAAACGGTGGCAGGTTAGTATACGAAATCGATAAAAGACAATGAGCAAAATCCCTAAATATAATTCTTGTAAAACCTTGATACTTTTTACGGAGGAGAGTTCTGAGATCCATTAGAATTAGATTGAGGGAGTTCAATGTACAAAAGGCAATATGTTATGTCCTTGAGTGGGGCCCCATTGAATCAAGCCAAACAAAGTGAAGCTACAAACTGGGCAGCAAACAAAACACATATTCGTATCTAACATGCAAGGCCAGAGATGGATCTGTTTGAAGTCTCAAGTCCTAAACCAACTTTTTACCAGATATACTATTTTTTTTGTTAAATTTTTGGTACCTATTACCAGGTTGATCCCACCACTGGTGAGGCTGAGGACGATGGCAATGAAGATGAATACCAGCTCGAGGAACTTGAGGTGGTTGCTGCAGATTATGTATTAAAAATTGGGGTATCTAATTTTAGAAATGCTTGGGAAAACATGGGGCCAGATTTTGAACGTGAAGATGAATATGGTCTTGGACCAAGGGAGAGCTTGACAGAAGCTGTAACTACAGTCATCGGCCTTCTCGGCATGCAACCTTGTGAGGTAAGTCTTTATCACGGTAGTTACAATAATTAAATATTTTGATTGAACTAGTTGGTTTAGATAATATTTTCAAGGAGACACATACTGACTGACAGTCTGACACACATGATAAGCAATTGGACCTTGAATAACTATCGAATGTTAGGAGTCGATGTACGATAAGAATGACATGTGAAAAATAAGAGAGACTGCATTGAATTTCATTCTTTTGAGTCATGAACTCTAGGCACATCTGTATTCTCTATTTGTGTATCATGATTGTAAAATTAATTCAAGATTTGTAAGTAAACTACTAGTGTCTATACTTGTTCAATTAATCTTTCTGAAGCTAATGTTCTTTGTTAGAGAAATCGAGATAATTGATAAACAGTATGAGTTACAGAGTAGTTGTTGTAGAAATCACTGACAGTGAGAGATGGCAAGAATCAAATAGAAATTTAAGTTTCTGGGGCTCTTAAGCTTTGGGAACAGAGTATGTAATTTTGAACACTTATGATGTGGTGATGATGTGGTGGTTGTAATTTTCTAAAGTACAAATCAAAAGTTGAACTTGTGGGTTAATTGTGGTTCTTAAATGATGAAAACCTGCAGTAAATAATTTATACAGCATTTTTTTTATATTACTTTTACTTTTTTCTTGAAGCTAAAAGATTTATGCTGTCTCCTTTTGTATGATATGTATATCAGGGCACTGAGGTGGTTCCAAGCAATTCCAGATCTCACACATGCTTGTTATCTGGTGTATTCATGGGAAATATAAAAGTTCTCGTTCGATTGTCTTTCGGTATTGATGGAAAAAAGGAAGTTGCCATGAAGCTTACAGTTAGATCCGAAGATGAGTTTGTTAGTGATACCATTCACGAGATTGTAGCAAGCGGCTAGTTGCTATTTTCAGAGAGTTTGTAGTTTTGTTTTACTATTTCACCTACCCTGTTTTCATCTATACATATATATACAGTGACTGCTCGGAAACTTATATCTAGGACAGATATGTTAGACCGAGGAATGCGTTTATCTTTGACAGTTTTTTGTTAGTTTACAAAAGCTTGATTATTATATTGGTCAAGATTTTACCATTCTGATGAAATCTGAAGATTGTTATGTTTTGATGTGATGATTTGTAAGCAATTTCAATATCCTGACGATGAGGAAAATGATGGTCTGGTCTTGATAAACTTTTTACTTGTTCCGTGGGTGTGATCTCATTTTTTCCCCAAAGAAACGCAATTGAACTTACTATCCTTTTGATATAAATTCAGCTTGTATTACAAATGTGTAAACATCAGATTTCATTTTCCATGCTTACATATCTTCCTTTAAAGCCCAATATAAACCAAAATCTTCATAATCATTGTGAGCGTCCAAGGAATCTTTGAAACACAATTTCAGTAAACTTCCATCTCATAGTAGACACTGCATCAGATTATGAAAATCTTCATTTGCACATGTAGAATTCTAGCATCTCCTTTGCATTCAAAAGCGAATCACATATTGATCCTAGCAAGGGCTTAACAAAACAAGTTAAGAGTAGCAAAAGCATCAGATATGATGATCTATTAAGAAATCATCCTTGCAAAATCGGTCTCCAGCGTCCATAACAATTCAAAAAATCAGAAATCTGAAACGTCGGATACCAAAACAATTGCTCCTTACAGTGAAAGCATATTAACATAAAACTTTTTAAAATCAAAGAGAAATAAAGGTTCACTAAGCTTAAAGCTTATAGTTTTTTCGGCCAAGTGTCCAAAATATCTCACCTTCAGATCATCCAAATACTAATTTATAAGCAAAAAAAAAAGAATAAACGAGCTCAGAAGCATAGTTGCCATAATGGGAAACGGGAGTGGAAAACGGAAATGTGAAACGTCATAATAATATGAAAAAAATGTAAAATTTACATGTGAAATAAAAGTAATCGGAAAACAATAAACGAGATTTTTGAAAAGGTAAACGAATTTCAGTAACAAGCAAACCAAACAAGGTCTTATAAAATAGAATTGGCCGGAATTTTCCACTCCAATTTATCTGTTTTCACGCTTAAATCGTAATTTTTTTTACGAACCAGATTTACAGTTTTGACTGTAAAATTACCAAATTGCCCCTGCGTTGAAAATCTAAAAATTTTCCAGAAGGCTTGGCCGATCGATCGGAGTTGACTAATTAACTAAATGACCGTAATCGTGACTTACGGTTTGACTTATTCATATTTTTTTTCCGATATCGTATATTGTGGAACTATAACTTATTCGTTCGGACTCACTTCAAATTTAATTCCGTTTCAACTGTTATGTTCGTTATTGAATCATCTATCATATTAAACAAACTAACCATTTTTTTAAATGATTAGTACTCGAAACGACTTTTTATCATGTTACTCGAAACAAATTAACTTATTGACCTTTTATCAAATCGTAAATCACGATTACAATCCGTAAATATTTTTTTGAGTTAAGTAGGCAAAATTCATTTTAAACAAATTAACCATTTTTTTAAATGATTAGTACTCGAAACGACTTTTTATCATGTTACTCGAAACAAATTAACTTATTTACCTTTTATCAAACCGTAAGTCACGATTATGGTCCGTAAATATTTTTTTTGAGTTAATTAGGCCTCTGAAATTTTTAAAATTTTCAGATTTTCAACGCAGTGACAATTTGATAATTTGACGGCCAAAACCGTAAAATTAACTTACGAACCGTAAATCAAAATTACGAGTTTACGGTTCATAAGACTAGAAAAATCGAGAGTCAAAATAGAATGATTTGTAGTTTTTCCAGAAGCATCTTTACAACAGTTGTGTGTCACTGTTAAATAATCGTCACCCCGTATTAAAAACTTCTTAGTATAAAATTATTCAGCAAGAAACAAAAAAACAGAGTCGAGAGAAGAAGAAGAAACTCTGATTCTCTCTCTAGATCTCACGATGCCTTCTAGAAGAAGAACGCTCCTCAAAGTTATCATCCTCGGTGACAGCGGGTATATAAATATATATATAATATGTATCTATCTATGTTTATATATTGCTACATATGCATGTGTTTTGAATCTTCAATTCTAGGGTTTCAATTGATCAATTCGACACTTTTAAGTTAAGATAGGTTAATATTTTTCAGTTATCTCTGATCTAACAATTGGATTAGTAGTTAGTAATAATGCAATTTTGATTTCATTCGTGTGGACTTTAGTCTTTCAATTCACGCATGCAATTTTGGTTATATTATGTTTATACTGAAGTGGCTGTGGAAGTTCTATTAAAAAAGAAATTCCCGTATTTTTCCATGGTTTTGTAATCTAAAGCATAGTGAGATTAGAGTAGTAGACTATGAGGACTGAACTCGTAGCAGTTAAAACTATGAGGATCAAATACGATAGAGCTAAAACTTTTAAGGATCGGAAAAAAGGTGCATTATTTTACCTAAACATTACTATACCGAGAGTCTCAACTTTCGGTTAGTGCAGGGTTAAAAGATTTGGCCCAGTCGGTTTAAATAAAAGTTGCATGTTATTGGCTTGTTTGGGTGCTATATTTAAGTAAATGAGCTGGTTTCAATAAGCTCAAAACTTCTAGATTTTCTTTCAGGAAAAGAAAGAGCTTATTTTTAACTTGCCCAATCAAATGCAATACGGGTTGTAATTTCTTAAAGAATTTGGTTTAAAGGCTGCAACAACACAAGCCCATTTTTTTGAATTGTGACGACTTTGATTTATGCACATACGTCGGACTCCTCCATCCGAGACCACTTAAAAACTCAAATTCAACCAGTTGTGTATATTCTAACTGTAAAAAATACATCTCAGAAGTGTAGAATTTTGCAAAGATGCTCTTGCTACTCTTCTTTTACATAATTCATTATGTACTAGCATTGTTGGATCTTTACTTGTATGGGTAAGCAATTTTCTAAACAAGGTAAATGTTTTTGTTCTGATAATGTATTTGCATCTATCATTGCTACTCGATATGAGTGTTTTTACGTGTGATTTGCAGGGTTGGGAAGACGTCGTTGATGAATCAGTATCCTTTTACAGCTACTTTACGTGTTGCAAAACTTTATTAGATTATGTTTGTTTATCGTAATAGCCTATGTCCTTGACCCCTTGCATATGTTTCTTGCCCTTTCTCCAGAAAGATCTTTGCACATGTTTGTAGGGGTGGGTTGGTTACAATTTGTAGCTTTTAAGCAGAAAAAAGCTCTCTATATTCAAAGCTAGACTAAAAAGCCAGATCGATCTAGCTTAAACCTTTATGATTTTTAGGTCAAATAAACAAAAAAATTATGACAGAAACTGAGCAAGCCACCAAATGCTACTGAGCTTTAAAGCTGGAGAAGCAAATAAACCTTCACCATAGAAGCTCCACCCAAATAGTAGTGTTTTCCTTTTCCTTGCTTAATATATTTTGAACTTAAGTGGGTAAAGTGCTGCAGAGTGAGAAGTGCTTTAAACCTTTTTCTCCTGTATGTGTTGGATTCTTTAATATTTTGCCTCTAGATATGTGAATAAGAAGTTTAGCAATCAGTACAAGGCGACAATTGGAGCTGATTTTTTGACCAAAGAAGTCCAATTTGAAGATAGGCTCTTCACTTTGCAGGTCAGTGATCTTTCTTGTGTTTGCAATGTTTCTTTTTGAAAGTTAAAATAAAATATTTGGACTAAACAGGCAATTGCATTGTTTACTGGGACCTTTGAGCGACAATTTTGTATTATATTCTCCCTTAGCTCGAAATTAGATTGTTGAATATTTGAAATAGCTGCTTTAAACCATCTGAGGCCTTTGTGAGTAGGATCTTGTAGTAATGCTCATCTTCCAGTTAAGCAATGCCATTTCAGATGCTAAATTTCTGTGCTTTTTAGTGATTTCGTTTTATGTTCACATGATCTTCTATGTTAAAACTGATCATGTCGCCCGCAAACTGGCGTACTCATTTTTAGCATGTAGTCATGTCAGTGCTAATATATCCATCGGGTTTATTTTTGTTATTGCCTTGTCATCTTGAACATTCGTTTTCATTCCAGAAAAGTTGAGTCCCTACTCTATTTTTATGGAGTTAATTATTTCTTATGACAGATTTGGGATACAGCTGGTCAAGAAAGATTTCAAAGTCTAGGGGTTGCTTTTTATCGCGGTGCTGACTGCTGTGTTCTTGTATATGATGTAAATGTGATGAAATCTTTTGACAATCTAAACAACTGGAGGGAAGAGTTCCTTATTCAGGTACCAGTAACCATTGTTATCTATAGTTTTTCGAAGATCTGTTTGTTGACAGTTCTTTTGCAGGCATTTTAATTCTTTAGTTCCTGCTCAATTGCTTGTGTAGCTTTACAAAACAGATTATTGGGCGTAATGATGCAATTAACGAGACAAGTAACTGAATGCCACAAATTAATGTTATAACAATAACACTGTACCTAAATTCCTTCTCTAACTCTTAAGCAGAATGATATGGAAACAGGGCTTTGTAAGACAGTATTTCAATGCATTGTATCACACATTGTAACAAAGTCATTTTTTAACTCATTAAAAAAAGCATGACAGTATTTCAATGCATTGTTTGTATCACACATTGTAACAAAATCGATTTTTAACTCTCATTTTAAAAAGCATGATATGCAGTGTATTTTACTGTTAAAGAAGCAGATCCCATCACTTGAGCTTACATTTTTTTATGCAGGCGAGCCCTTCAGATCCAGAAAATTTCCCATTTGTTGTAATAGGAAACAAGACTGATGTGGATGGCGGGAACAGTAGAGTGGTAATAATATTCATAGCATCATTTTGCTTTTCCATTGTGCATAATGTTTAAAGTTGAATTTTTTGGGTTGTTTATCAGAGTGTGCTGCTTTTCTAATATTCTACAGGTTTCTGAGAAAAAGGCGAGGGCTTGGTGTGCCTTAAAGGGTAACATTCCATACTTTGAGACCTCGGCGAAGGAAGGTATTAATGTTGAAGAAGCTTTCCAGTGCATAGCCAAGGATGCTCTAAAAAGCGGTGAAGAGGAAGAAATGTGAGTCAAAACTATTCTACTACTGGCAATTTAAACTTAAATAACTTATTATTACCTACATATATAAAATCATCGCGTACATGTTTTTCGAGGTACTCTTCTAGTGACGTATTTTGTTTCACCATGGAGTCGGTCTATTTTGAGAGATTTTATTATGCAACTTCTTAATGCCTCTGCCATAATGTATTCATAACCAATTATACGCCTTAGGTATCTTTTACGACGTAAGTGTACAACGCATAAGTTTGGCCAATCCGACACTGTAGGAGACACCTACTAGAAATATTTACGTGTAGTTAAACCGACATTCAAATCTTAGACTGAGCTTCATTGTGTCATGTCTAGGCATATAACACCGTTCAATTATAAATAAAAACAATATCATTAATGGTGTTGGCAGACCATTTTGAACCTGTTTTCTCTTAGATGGAGACAGCATACTTGATACTACCATGGGCGGCATTGCTGCCTTTTATAATAATTTATATGGGACACTGATTGATTATCTCACATTTTCTAATTAACTTTCCGCCACGTATTCTAGGATAACTATCTTATTTTTGAGATCTTCTTTTCATTTTGTAATTGTTACGTTATGTTTGTAGTTTTTGGTTCGAGCTATTGAGGTATATCTTTTTATTGTTGGAGAATTTGTTTATGTTGGAACTGACTGAGATTTCTGTCTCTTTGAATTCCTTTATGGTGCAAAGATATCTGCCAGACACCATTGACGTTGCGAACAGCAGTCAGCAGAGATCAACCGGATGCGAGTGCTAAACTGTGTAATTAGTTTATTGTTTTCCTTTCTTTATCTGGACGTGGCAATAATATAGCATGTTTGGGAACCTGGTTCAGCGTTTTCGTGGCTCTTTAGGCTGCATATGTAGACATGAAATTTTTAAGTGACTTTTAAACTGGTTGTACTCTTACCTTTTGACAGTTTAATTTTATACAGCTTTGCAGTGGATTAAACTCTCTGTGATGATACCCGTCTCAAGTAAATATATTGATTTCAAAAGCTTATGTTATTAATCCATTTCATAATGTGCTCCTAGTTTAAAAAGGATTACTTTTTGTTGTTCTAGAAAAATGGATAGCTTTGTTGCATATCAGGGATTTAGTGAAGAAATGTTTCAGTAATCATTTTTTGTTTGTTTGATGTCATCACTACTGTTTCGGATAATGCGAAAACGAGGTTAAGATCAAGGAGTTAGGTGAGTAGGTTATCTGTTCTGTATAATTTTTTTGTGCACACTGAATAGTATTTCGGTATAGAATGTAAGAAGTCCAAAAAACTAAAATAATAATCAGATGATCAATGTTTAAAAAGGAAAAGGCCTCCCTAGTCAATAGAACTACAGATACATGCATTGCTGACGCTGAATGGTGTACGTGAGGTTGCACACCAATGAGCATGTGAGGTTGAGGTTAGGTTCAACTCAACTCACCAGATTTAACAACTGAAATTGGTAAATCTAAACCGAAGAAAGACTTGACTATTTTGTTAGTTTGTTTGGATCGATAGGCTGATCCAAGAACCTAACTGCTCTATACGTAAACTGACAAATGCGCGAGAACCAAACTCCATTGTTAGGCCTCGACCGTAATAATCTTTGAAAGGTACAAACCGTATAATCAATACCTATCTCACTTTCTGATGCCTAGCAAGTCATAGTTAGCCCAACCTATTTGGATTTCCTAGAAGCTGAATTTTAAAAAAAACTGGAAGTATATGAAAAATGATGCTTGAATAGCCGAAAAGATGTAAACTAAAAGTAAAGTGGTTACTTCCCTAAAGCCTTGGCTTACTTCCCCAATGTTTTGGCCGATCCCGACACTAACTCTGAAGCCGTGTCACGTGTGGGGATAGAAAAATTGACACGGAAAACTTCATAATTGGCGATCCTAAAAATGCTGGCTCTGTTGGTGCACGATCGTTGAGCTGACGAAGCCCAATACAATTTGAAGGTAAAAGGTGCCTGTTGTGTTGGAGTAGGTCATTACTCAACAACAAAAAAGTTTCCCATATACTGCAAGTGGTTTCAGGACTCATTTTCAAAAAGGCGACCAATTATGTCCACGTTTTTTTCATGGGTTTATTTGTTTATAGGGTAGCTAGTATAGTGCTGTCCATACCTTATTACTGTAAATGTTTTCACACCCATTTTTTAAAGACCACCACTTTCTATAGAAGTCAAAGGTGGATATTAAAAAATATTGGTGGATATTAGTATATATCTAAAGGTTGATTCGGTTCATATATTGGTGCATTATATACTATACTAGTAGCTAGGCTTTTGCAACGTTTTCAATAACTATATGTCGCTTCATATCAGAAAAAAAAGTGATACTACGGCTGAAAACGTCCTCTCAACGTTTACTGTACTTGCAATTGTGCAAATATGAATGACTACGTAAATGAAGAATAAGTTTTCCAGACAATATTTCAATAAGTAGTAGACTACCGTACCTTAGTGCCTATATATCAATATTATAAAAGGTGCGAGACGGGTTTTAAACGGAAATAGGTCTGCTACATAATCCCGTTTAATAATCTCTCCTATTTCCGTTTTTAAAAGACCGCTCTATATAGATCATATGGTAGGATATTAATGAAAGCTTTGAGTGTTACAGTATGCAAACTATAAATCTATCTATCCAACTAGACACTTTTTCGTAAAAACGCTCCAAATCAAGATTTGGTTAATGCAAATCTCAATGGTTTCACGACGGGAACACAAATATGCGTCTTGTTTTTTTTTCTGAGATGTATAATGACATGTTTTGAATTTTTAAATTTTACCATAATTTCGAAAACATGTCATTATACATCTCGGAAAAAAAAACAAGACGCATATTTGTGTTCCCGTCGTGAAACCATTGAGATTTGCATTAACCAAATCTTGATTTGGAGCGTTTTTACGAAAAAGTGTCTAGTTGGATGTTTTTCATAATGTTCATATAACATTTCCCATATATAAATTCATTTTTTTTTTGTTGAAAAAACTATAATTCATTCCTGATATCAAGATTTAGCTAGACACTGCGTTTTTCAGTTCACAAATATAGACATTAATTTGATTTCGCTAGCATATATATATATATATATATGATGAGTTGTATGCTATTATGCTCACATCTTATGCTTAAAATTGATGATTTTCTGATGAATTTTCTTTTCAAAAGCTTCAAATAAGAGAAACTAATCTGATTTTCTATTATAGACATGGCCAACTCCATAAAGTACTGCACAACTCTGCTCAATGAGCAAGATCAATTCCTTCAAGAGAGCAACTCCTCTGTAGATTCCAAGACTAACCATGATTAAGTAAAAAAAATAGCATCTACAAATGATGGAATGATTCAGATCAGGAACTAAAGCTACAATTTGATTATTTTCAAATTTTTTTCGTATATGATTCCATCATAAAGTTAGTTATTGCGTACTATGTTTAAAATAGTTGTGAACTATCGTATTGGTCGATCTATTTGGACAGTGAAATTAACGAAACAGAATTCTTGGTAGAAAAGAAATGTCCTAAATAGCAGTAGCTTCATGATTTTTCGGATACAAACTTACTTGCAATTCTTCAGAGATGAAGTACATTTTTTTTCTTTTACAAATTACAATCGATAACCTTCACTTTGAGGGAGTTTGGATTCAAACCTTAATGGTAACTGGTAAACATGATATGGTAAGAGTATCAATGGCTCTTTAGATATAAATTATTTATTCAAGAATAATAAAATTAAAAATAAACCATATACTTTGGCAATATTAATTAACATAAAACCATTAAAGATTCAGAAATACATAAATAGCAACAGATTTGTATTGTTGTTTAGAACAATATATTTCATACATGATTTTTACTTTCCTCATGGAGATAAATTGCATACACCAAAAAACCGTAATGTAAACTAAAACACGAAATATATGTATACTGTTATATACCAGCTACAATCAAGCAACCCAATTCGTAACATAAAAAAAAAAAACAAAAAAAAAACATAACCACAATATTCTTGCACACCCACACCCGCACACAAACAAATAAGAGGAAAATAAATAAAAGCAATACACTTTAGCCATATTTATCTCAATAAAGGTAGGACACTAAAATCTAATGAACAATCTTAAAAGACTCAAAAAGAGCTTAATCTTGCGTCTCTTTGTCATGCTTTAGATTTTCATGGTGTTTATGATAAATAATCAAATTAGCTCTTGTATCAAAATTCCTCTTGATTTTTCTCATGCTAATAGTTTCTGAAGATCCTTCCCACCTCTTCTCTTCCCCATCTTCCTTGTGAAGTGAGAGTAAATCATCATAAAAGAGTTCTTGAATTGTTTTAGGCATAGGCTCCCCTTTCATGATTTTGTTCCAATATTGAACTGGATCCTTTGCTCCACCAAAATTGATAAACTAGAATTCAAACAGAATAAAAGAATATTGTTAGTGATTTGTTGATAATTTAAATAGTATTATGGAAGTAACTATTTTAATCATTTACTGTGTATACAGGAGAGCTTCTTTGGTAAGCAACTTTAAGGAAAGAAGCTGTTTTATATAAGTCAAGCAAAAAGAAACTAGATTCATGAAACTAAAAAAAAACTGTTTTATGTGAACCCTAGTTTTTAAGCTCATCAACCAATTATTATGGAACTATAAACACGGATCCGAATAAACTGAACTTAAAGTCTGCAATCAAACAAGCTCAGGAAAAGAGTCCTTAGAGTAGACTCCTAAAGAAAAGAAAAGAATTATTATCATCAAACAAACAAACACAATTTCTAAAAATAAAGAGGTATATAACACAATATAAACCATTCTAAGAACTAGAATTCTCTTTATCTGTGTTGTTCAGAGTTAAAGTTGATCAACATGAAAATTTGTCACCAGATATGTTAGTAGATAAGTTGGTGATTAGATCAAGTGGATTTGCTTACCAAGAGAACTAGAGAGAGAATGAAGAAGAAAGATAAAGGTCTCATGATTGTCTTTGAATGAAATGAGAAGGGATTTTTCTTTCCGAAAAGAATGAATGAGAAGATGAATTATAAAACTTCGAAAATAAGGTGTTTATAATCTCTTACTTCTTATTTATATGGAGTTCCAGATGGGAGCCAAATTGAGGTGCATATGGCCCGAGTTGTAATTATGAACAAGCACGTGTTCGGTTCATTCAAGTTTCGTGTTTTAGTTCAATTATTAATAAACCAAACCTAAATAAAAAGACATACGGCTCATTTTCATGTTCCGGGCCGTTTAATTATCTTTTTAATATTATTTTTTATCATATTTATATCATGGCTGTAGATTAATTATAAAATATTATATTGCAAATGATTGATAAACTGTTTCATTTAGATAGTAGTTTGGTATAGCTTTAAGCCTTTAAACTATTTTGGTGTATAATTTAAACTCGCAATATTTATTTGTATTATTGTTGTCTGATATTAGTATATATTTTAGTTAAATAAAATAATTTTTGCGAGCGAAACGAGTCTTAAAGCTCGTCTTGTCTTGTCGGAACTTATAAGGAGCCAAGTCTCAACAAAGTGTTTAGTAAATGAGACGAGTTTGAAGAGAGAAAGTCTCGTCTCTCACACTAATTGTGAAAAAAGTGAGGATAAAAAACCGAGATTTGTGCAGTTTTCTCATGTTGTGTATTTTGTCTTGCACTGCTCTTGTTAAAAGTGTAGCAATAAGTTTAAGAGGTCGTTTGCATATTATATATCATCACTAGAGCATCTAAAGCAATATCTAAGCTAGCTAGATTTGGTGAACATGAGTTCGCTTAACAGTATATGCTTTCTAACTTTCTTTTAGCTTGCGAAATTAAGTTGACTTTTAATAAAGGAAATAGCCTCATATAGTTGACTAACATGAGTATGACAACATTTCTAGCTAGTAATAGATGAATAAGCGCGGAAATCATAATTAACATAGTCGAAAATTAAAATCTGATAGTAATGAAGTTATACTTGAATAGTTAGATATTTTTTAACATTTAAAAGCTAAACCATTGCTGTTTTGTTCGTGAATATCTTGCTTATTAATAAGTTAATCCTCCATTAAACATGGCTTTCCAATATTCATTTTTGCTTCTTTTACTTGGAAACGTGAAGGGATGATATAGGTGACGAATATAGTCCTTTTTAACCTTGTCCTACAACATTTTTTAAGTCGCAAAGTTCATTTTTTTTTAAGTTTAAGTATAGTAGATTGTGACACGTACGATGAATGTATGAATTAAATGATCATGATGAAGGGAGGACATCCTCCGAAAGAACTAAATAATTTATCATGCCAAAGTGTAATGCCCAATTCTATAATATATGATTGATATCAAACTTTTAACAAATAAAATTGTAACATATAGGCAGAAATATATATTTAGTGTGATTCATTAATTAACTTTTACAGTATCGATTTTTTGACACAATTTTTTTTATTATCATTTAACTTAATTTTGAAAATTGATAAGTTAATTACTTATAAATAATAATACTTTTATGAATTATGATAAATTAACCGGAAACATATTAGGGATATTAGACATTCATTTAGTTTAATCGAAATAAATACTAGTAGGGTTGTAGGAGCACTACCTCTCGAAAACCTTTTGAGGTGTGTAAAGCTCAATTTAGAAAGAGAATAGTCAACTTTCTCCTTCTGGAATTTGAATGAGGGGCAAAGCACAATGTCAACTAAAACATGGCCACTTTGTAATTATTAGCTTCTTAAACCGATAAAGATGAGATCCAAATTACCATCCACGTATATATGCGAGACATATAATGCAAAAAAGAAAAAAAAAAGAAGTAAATCATCATCTTCTCAAGTACTTTATGTAATAGATCATGTGAAGTATATACAAAACGAAATGTTTCAAAAACGAGTACAAATATTTTACTCATATTTTCTATTTTATTTCGTGTCATCTTGCTTATTTTTACTTAAATTTTAAATTTTCATAACTTGTTCCGCAAGTTCATAAGCTTTTAAATTATATTGTATTCAAATTTTAAAATATTTTGACATAATATTGTTTTAGGCAATTTTTCTAATATTTAATGTTTAATCTACACTAATTTATACATTTATTTCAAAATAAATTGGGTGTGGATTTTATTTTAAAAATAATTATTGAAATGTATTGATACATGTTTTATAGTAATTGTACAATTTTTTTTAAATTTTTTAGAATAATTTTTTAGATAAAATAAACAAAGAAATATGAAATGAGATAGGAAATATGAGATATAAAATAGGGGTAGAAGATTAGGAATTATCAAAAACTAACTATAACTTTATATATAGTAGTAGCAGATTACTGTAATACTGTATGAATGTTATCTTTTGATGATTCATATGTTTTTCATCCATATTCGACATATTTGACGGGAATATATATTAGATATACAAAATCTTTTATTTTTGTAAGTTTAAATAGATTTTGGAGGTGCAGCAGGGTTGAATTTATTATTAACGGGGTAGATGTGAAATCAATTGATACTTTTTAATAAGATTTTTAAAAAAAATAAAAAAGTTTAAATAGATTTCCAACAATCGATGAAATTGTTACTACGTACGTACAGTTTTCACCCTATCCTCCCCAAACACATGCAATGTTGTTTATTATTGATTGCTTTATTATGGATTATGATTTACCTAACTGTGATTAAAACCTAATTGTTATGATTAATTCTCGTTATTAGAAATATTTGGATGTATTACATCAGAAACAACCTTATTTAACAATACTTATTCTCAGCCGATTAGCTCCATAAAAGTAGTGCCAAGTATAACCAATGATTGAGATGCCAACATATATATATTAAGTACTATTTTTTACACCTAAATGGCTAAATCAATTAGTGTTTCTGTCTCTATTAATACCCAAGTCTCTCTTTATTAGTTGCATGAAACAAAGAGTTGACTCATCATTATATGATCAGCATCATCTCATGATTCTCATCACACACAACGATAGATCTATATATATAACTTCACGCATCGTTTTATAGGGTATATTTGGCATCTTGCATATTTATTTGATACAATATTATAGGAATAGAAATTAAATTTAGTTAGATTAGATATATGATGGGACTCTAATTAGCTTTATTATAAGAAACGATCTCATTATGAGTGACTATTAAGTGTGTACTAGGAAATGCTTAAACGAGCAGTCGAGGACTCCCGGGTTAAAAAAAATATAAAACAACATCTCGGGTTTTTTTATACTTCTAAATTCCAAAAATGATGAATAAATTCGTCTCTACCATTATTTACAAATAGAGAAAGGACTCGGTTAATACACGTACCTTATAGTAACAAAAGTTCCTGTCTCTTGGATATTGGTGGTCCTTGAGCCCTTGCAAACATTTCGGTAACTCCTCGTGTTTCTTTCGCACCATGCAAATGGTCTTTAACAAGCCAGACCGAAGAGCATTTCATGTTCACATCGATAGGTTTAACTTCTGTAAGAACATATATATATATATATATATATATATTAGTTATCAACAGGTGATACAATTCCGGACTAATTTAACATTTAGTACTCTCATTACGTACTTTTAATATGCATTCCAATGACCAAAATAAACCTACCGTAATGCCAAATTTACAAATAATTACTTACGTACTGCACCGAATTCGAGACAAATCCATTTGTAAGGGATCCTAAGAGTTTTATTTTTAGGACTAATCTCCTAAATGGCCAAAATAGGATTAAATAATTACTTTTGTTAATGTTATCAAGTTGATCATCACTCACTAAGAATTACTCCATGTAACATGCTTCCGAAAAGAAAATTTCAAGACCATGACACATTTTTCCCTCGGACCCTAAATTTGGATCTAAAAGCAGAAATGGTCACTTAAACTATATTTTTTCTTGGGATATATAAAACATAAATTTACTGGAAAAGATAATTAGAAAAAAGGAGCCGCTATACCGTCAAATAAAAATTATTCGACCAAAACGAGCTAGAACTCTCTAAACCTGCACCTTATGAAACAAGGGTTAAGATTCCAAACTTTGTTCAGGAAACTATGTTAACATTTACGTTTATGTTACAAAATCAATTAAAGTGAGTAAGGAGGTGCCTGTAAGCTGTCACTACAAAAAAAAAAACATTAACGACAGTCTTTCCCGTCGCGAAATACTATTTTACCGTCGCTAAAACCAATTTGTGACTGCTACAAGGTTTTTCCCGTCGCTTTGAGCTTCGTCACAAATTCTTGTGACAGCTAAATGTCGTCACAAATCTTTTCTGTGACGGCTTTTTGACAAACTAGCGACGAATGAAAAGTTTATGTTTGACGAGATTTGCGACAGCATTTGCGACGACATTTTCGTCGCTATAGCCGTCGTTTATAATTTTTACCAAAGGATTGAAATATAATAAATTATTTTGATCCAACATTGAGGATTGAAGATTAAATAAATGGAGCGTGTGGATGATTAACAGGTTAGAAAAAAAGCCTTACTTCCTACAATTTCACAAATTAATGCAGTAAATTAACTAAATAATATTGGAATATTTATATAAGGTAATATGTGAGATGCCATACCTTATCACAGATCAATGGAATTGCAGACGACTTATTGATGATATAGACGAAAATAAATAATAAGGAAAGGATTGAGTAAATTAATTATAATTAAGGGAAGAAATTAAGGAATCGGTAATTAAGGGATTATTATTTTGGGTATATATCTCAAACCGTAACTATAGGAACAAAATCTCAAATATATATATAGTATAAGCTGGACACAATTACTGTAGCAAATCTGTCGCAATCCCCTCCCAAATTTGAAATTGATTTTTCTCGTCACAAATCTCTCAGTAGACCGTCACAAATTACCGATGGCTATAAAGCCGTAAGAAAATCCTGTCGCAATTCATTTATTATTTTGTAGTGTGTCCTGCAGAGTTAATTGGCTTCAACTTGTATTCTGAAGCTCAATTAATATTTTTCAATTTTTATTTGAGAACATACTATATCTATAGTCTAAAAAAACGCTTTAAGCTGTTTTTAAAGTATTTTGCCAGTCTAGCTAAAACAAAACTTATATGGTCAATACTTGTAACCAAACACCAATTGTTTCTAATATATATGGTATATGTTGATATTATCATTTTTTTTTTTTTTATGATACAGTATTTAGCAAGAAACGTGGACCAGGGTGTAGGAAGAAAGTATCATGTCTGACCAAACTATAGTTGACATTTATCTGACTACATAGTGGCCTATTTAACTTATACTGCATATTAGCCAATTATATAAGCAAATAATAAAATGGAATAATAAAGAAATAAACAACTAAGTGTACTTACCTTGAATCTTCCATAAGATGTTAGTGCATCATGCTTAAATCATTAGCAAGTCATATTGAATGTATATATAAAGTTATAACCACCTACTCCCACAAGAAATTGTTGGTGCAAATTTCTTTGATCAACAATATTGTGTACAAAAGTGTGTATTAAAAATTAATGCATTGGATAAACCAAAAGACTTTTATAGTTTTGGACGAGAACTATGACAAGTGACATTTAGATAAGTATTTGGGTATCGTCCTTTCTTTTTCTTTTAGTGCAAGTGAGTGCCTCTCGGTAGTCCGTGCGTGCATGCCCTCACATTCACAAGCAATATTCGATTTCTCACATTCTCAAAGTGAGGACACGATTTTGGTAAAGAGTGCGTGTCCAAATATTATTTAAAAATTAAATAGATTTTCAAACTGAAGTTATAAATAATTCAAATATGTTTGCATTTATATCACAACATTATTACATTAACAAATGATAAAAAGCTAAGCAATGGCCCATATACTATACATTGGTTAAACATGTATAGAATGTGTTGAACCTAGTTTTATATAGTAATTCATTTATAAAATTTTCATAATTGTACATTAAATGCATAAAATTGGTAATACTATAATGTTATGGTATAAATACAATAATGACATGTTATATATACAATGTTATTTGTATTAAATACAACTTGAATTAGTAAACTAATTTAATAATTAAACAATGCCCCGATGGCACTAGCTCGTTAACAAAACCGCAAAAAAAAAATTATGTCTTAAATTAAATGTACATTTTATTAAACGAATTATTATGAAAACTAATTACAACAAATACCATACATGTTTAATCAATAGGAAAAAGAAAAAAAATTGCGAACATTGGTTTAGCTATTCCCATCTTAAGATAAACCATTTAAATGAATTTTTGGCTATTCCAGCTTATTGTGATTGCATATTTGTATTACTAATGTTGTGATTTTTACTTTGGCTCCAAGCATGCTCAAATTAAATAAATGCAGTAAAGGTTAAAAAACATTGCCCTATAATAGCATCACGTCTAAACGATATTCCTGTGGTGTCAATTATCTTAATTGATTGATTATTTTCAAAGTTTCTTCTAACGCGAACACAACAATTAGAGAATGGAAAACTATCACTACAAAATAATTAATATTTATTTTGTTAGAGTGAAAATTTGTCATAAAATTGTCACTAATTCAAAATTTTATCAGAAAATTGTCACAAATTAATTATTTTGTCACAAAAACCGGAGCTATTAAAATCGTCACAAAAAAAACCCGTCACAATTCTTGTTACTATCTCGACAATTTTTGTCTTGCATGTGTATCCGATTGATAAGTTTGCATTATGCTAGCCAGTGACATTCATAATACTACTTTTTGTTGTTGACATTCATGATACTACTTTTTGTTGTTGACATTCATGATAATAGTTGATCGGAATGTATCAACACTTGGCGCTTTATTATGAACTCCAGTAAGATTAGTAATCAATAAAAGAATTGCAAGTACTGTATTATAGAACTAATATCTAATGTAATATTCCAGTAGAAGTCTCCAGATGACAATGATTGACGTTTAGGTTGGTTTTAAAATCTGGAAAACTCATGCTAAACTGAAAAAGATTTTCCAGAAAAAAATTTCTTGTGTTTGGTTCCATATGAAAACTAATGAAAAAGAAAACAAAAAAAATGAAGAAAAACTTTGTATGTATGATGAGAGAAACCATTTTTCTTCCGAAAGTGTGAAAAAAATGAAAACAAATGGAAAAAATGTGAGTACCTCCTCTCTCTCCCATTTTTTTTTTATTTCCTAACATTCTAAACACATGAGCGGAAAATGATTTCGTGTTCATTTTCCTTGATTTTACCATATTTTACTCTTTTTTTTTTGTGTGACATATTTCGGATTTCAAACACACCCTTAGAATTCAAGTTGGAGTGAACCAACATTATTATTATTATTATTTTTATTATTATTTATGGTTGTAAGGTTGGAGCCACAATAGAATATGCAACCTTTTAAAATTAGTAACATAAAAGTTAACCGACAACACACCTACACATATCTATATAAACTACGCAATATATGTTTAGTTTAAATTATGTACTTGTACTATTCTAGTACAACTTTCTGAAAGTAATATGATAAGCTAAATAGTCAAATAGTTGACCTTTTAACGTGGTGCTTTAGATGAAAGAATTGCCCAAACTCACTTGAACGGCTAAATAATCCATGTAATAACAGAAGCGATGCAATCAATTGGCTTTTAATTAGCTACTTATGCAAAGGAATTAGTCCAATAAAATAAACTAGTCATAGCCGATAAATTCACCGTTACAAGGTATAAGGTAGTTGTTAGGGTTTACACCTGCGCATCTATGCAAGTGGAACCCATACCCAAAGACGACTTAGAAATTGATTTGATCAGCCTAGATACATGATATACGTGGAAAAATATGATTAATCGATGGTGATATTACGACACTGTAATAGTTAGATCGCGATTTTAAAAAAAGACAACTGTGAAATGGGTTGCTCAAATTGAAAATTTGAGTTACCTAAGTGTATTATCTATAAAAAAAATTAATTATATAAATCGATATATCGGTAAATTGTGTTGTTGTGATTAGAACCCCTTGTCCCTCGTACACATTCCACCCATGCCATTACGTTCTAGATTTTAACTTGCCCAGCATAAAAAATTGGTTAGAGCATCTATAATAGTGTTGTTATCTCTATTGTTAACTAAAATACTTAGCTAACAATGCATTTTTTTATCTCCATTAGTTGCGTTAAATTATGTGTTATCTTTATAAATATTAAAAAAATTGTTAAAGTTAACAATGTTTTTAATGTTTGTAACTGCTGACATGACAAACACTGCTCACAATTAACATTATTATCCCCATAAATTCTCCTCATAATAATAGTGACCAATAAAATAAAAGAGAAATTGTTAATTAAAAATTGATAACATTGTTAACGTGAAACTAATGTGGTTATTAAATTTAAGATGCATATTTGTCATTTAATATCTTTTTAAACGATACTGTGTCATTATTTAATATTAAAAATTTAACAAAACTATTAATGTTACGAGTTTAAAGAAGAAAATTAAATAAAATATCAACTAGCTCTATCAAGTGACATATTTACTTGCCTACGTGGTAGTGTAAAAATCCCTTTCCCCCCTTTTTAATGAAATTTTTGAATTGTTTGTAGAGTTATCTTAGGGTATCAGTTTTCAAGTCCATGAGACCATGCATGATGATAAACTCCGCGTTCAACAACTCCAAATAGGTGACCTAATTAGATGTTTGACTTTTTAATTAGAGCTAGCTTTACAAAATATTATTATAAATTGTTCGTAATTAACACAAAGTGAAAAGTGAAACAATTTTACTGGATAATTTATGTATATATAAGAGAGTGACTTAAGATTAAAAAGATAGTAAGTTCCTATTGGTTGAGTTACACGGATGCACTAACATACAAATCATAATAGAGATAACTTCCAAAAAGAAAAAGAAGAAAGGCATCTCAGAGATAAGAAATGCCTTCCAAGTATATTCCTAACATGACAATTTCTTTAATTATGTTATCTTAAGTAGAGGTTTGAATAAGTTGATTAATCCATGTTTCGTGTTTAAAATTAAATGTGGCAATACATGTACAACAATCTCTAACCCACCCATTAGCCCATTCGAAAGTAACTTTTTATTACTTTAAGTTTGGATTGACTAAGAATAAACTGATCCGTAGAAGAGAATATATATTTATAAGTTTGTTTACAGTGAAGAGAATATATATTTATAAGTTTGTTTACAGTATAACACATTTATATCATGTAGATATATGTATAGAACTCCAAGTATCTTACCACTTAAAAAAAAATAAAAATACTCAAATAACGACGGGATTAGTGACGCTATTTTTTGTTACGAGCTTATTAGCGACGGTTTTTGTGACGGCTTTGTAACAGTTTAGTCAATTTGTGACGGCTTTGTGACAATTTAGTCAATTTGCGACAGACTTGTGACAACTTTTGACTCTCACTAAATCAAACATTATTTTGTAGTGTACACTATGTATCCGATAGGTTTCTCTAGACCAAAAATTAAAGTTCTACTTTTTTTAGCTTTTTACTGAACCGTATTCTGAAAAGTTCACAAATGGGTTAAAAAGAATTGTTATGATGTTTGCTTAAAAATAAAATAAAAAATTGTTAGCTTTTTACTGAACGTATTCTGAAAAGTTCACAAATGGGTTCAAAAGAATTGTTATGATGTTTGCTTAAAAATAAAATAAAAAATTGTGATGTCGTGTCGGCAATATCTTCTCAAGTCTTATAACTGGTTGAGAATCTAGATTGGACATATCACCTTCATAAAGGAAAACTACAGCGAAAGTATTTAATTAAAAGTATTTTATTGACCAACCCACTAGATAATGGATTAGTGTTATTTAATTGCGCCTATAGACAGCTGAAGTTTCCGAATTAACCATTTGCATGCATTATAAAAAAATACTCAAATAACGACGGGATTAGTGATGGTATTGTGACAGTTTAGTCAATTTGTGACAGATTTGTAACAATTTTTTAAATTAGTGACAGACTTCTGACAACTTTCGACTCTCACTAAATCAAACATTATTTTTGTAGTGATACTTGTCCTCAGATTTCATCACTTTGGCTCATACGAGATTTACTTTTTAGAAATTGGTTCAGTAAAATTGATTTAGCTTTTTTACATTTATTTAGAAAGTCAAAATTGATTCGTCTGACTGTATAAGTAAGATTATTTATACAATTAATGTCAATTTTTTTTTTGAAATTGTGCACCTGTGTGAAGAATCTTGTCACAGGGTCAGTAATTGATTAAAGCTCACTTTTTTTAGTCACATTTTCTTGATAAACTCTTTGATTTTGATGGGATGTACATTTTTCTTATTATATGTAGATGATGGACAGTGGTTGATACATGATAGTAATGTAAATAAAGTGAAATAGTAGGAAATTAACTCAAGGCCTTATTCGACACTAGTTGAAGGATTTTTTTTCCACCCTAGTTCATAATTCAGTTAATGATATATATAGCTTGCTTTTGGGATTATGTTTGTTTTGATCTATTTTCCTTGATTCGTTTTAATTTACAAATTACATGCTAGTAACTTTTTAATGTAAGCTTCAATCAGAATGCTTAAAGCTTTAGCTAGTGTTTTAGTGCCACCAAAGCTAGTGGTTTGTTTGTTTTATGGTTATCATATGATTACGTACTTTCCGAATTTCTTTTTAATACACATATACATAAAATATAGACTATATATAGTGTAGATATAAATGGCATATATCAGGTGTTACCATCGCATTGCTCAGTGAATAGATGTTATGTTTGACTTTACATTCTCTTATAGATAACAATATGTGACTCGAACTCTAAAGAAAGTTTATAACAATTCTTCCACAAAACTTGCATATGGTGACATAATAAGTACGGTGCCGTAATTAAGTGCACCTCTTACTTTTTTCAATTTAACAACTCAATTAAATAACTTATGTCAACATAACCTAATACTCCTATGATAGTGGGTGACGCATGATGCGATTCCAAAGAAAGAATAATTTTCATTCCTAGCATGCATGTGGAGTGTGAATTTTTCAAAAGTTATATTTGAAGTGGAAGTTATCGCTTAGAAAAAGAAATATGTTCCAACCAAACATGATTAAACACAGTACATAGCTTCAACATGAATACATGAGTTTTTACTATTTGCATACAAATTAAAATAGTACAAAACTATTCCTACTCAAAATAAACATCCATGACGATTTTAGATGCCTGACCTAGATCACCGCACCAAGAGGCGTATCGGACCTGGTCTAACGCTAATTATCTGCACCCAAGCGTTCAGCATGCATCAAGTGAATAGAAACGAATAAAATATATATATATAAAAAAATAGCATTAGAATTGCGACATCTTAATTTTGTTTGAAATGTGGTGAATTTTGCGTTTAAGTGCTGACAAATTTGCGATGTTACTAGAAATTTCTTGTTATTTGGTTGCTATATTTTTGCTATTTTCTTTCTCTATTTTGTTGTTATATAGATAGGAAATTTTGCTTAATAGCAACATGATTTTCTATTGCTAAATTATCTTTTCCTTGTGGTATTATATATTCAAGTATGAAAATGAGACTGAAAAACAAGGTGCATCCATGCATATGAGTTTCTTATGATTATCTTTTCTATTGCTATATCATTCTTTAGTTACCTAATTGATCTGCTCAATGTGTAACAGTTAATTTAGGCTCCTATATAGTTCCTCCTGACTAATTCTAGTCATCATCTAAATATAGTTAAGGGTTTACTCCAAAACTAATATAAGTTAAGCGTCTAAATGCAACAAATCTTAACTTGGATGGGTTATAGTGCACAAGCCTGATAACTATATGGTCTAGATGAGATTTTTCTGTATGACAGATAACGGGTTGTCACTAATATGCAGATTAATACATACGTCATGTAATTGACATCCTAATAAATATTGGGGTTTGACTTTTTATCACAATATTTCATGTCAACTTGCTATATTTATATCCCCACCTATTCTGTGTGTATGGTTAAAAAACAGGCTATATGCATGGGAACAAAAGAACATTGAATTGATTTATTATATAGCTTTATATACCATTATCAGATTCATTATTTTCAGAAGCTTTGAAGGAAACAAAACATATATGAATTTGTGTTCAAAGGAAATATTGATGGCTCCCGTTTCTATTTATGCTTTTTGTTGGGTTATCTTATGTCTTCTGCTTACTTCACAGGTAATAATAGTTCTCTCTAATCTCTTATATATCTTCAAACAAATTTCTTAATTACTAGTAGCTTTTGGTGTTCATTCCTCTCGTGTAATTAACAAGTGTATGATCTGCGTACTTGTAGTTAATATATAGGTTAAATTTCATGGTATATAATAACGTTTATTTTATCTTTTTTCATTTTTCTTTTAGTTTTTATCATTAAGATTAAAGTAAAGAAATTAAGAGAATCATTTTCATTAGATCCCCTTATTTTTCTTACTTTTGCTTACAATAGTGTTAACTTAAAAAAAAAGTAATTTTTTTGTTCCACAAGTCTTTTTTTTTGATTTTTTTTGGGGAGAAAGTTTCTGATTTTAAGAGATATATTTAGGAGTACACTAGTTAAGGAAGTTACTAAGACTTCGTTGTTTAATGACTACGTACGTTGTTTTGGGAAACATATATAGTTAGTTTTCAGAAGTGTGGAAAAATAAATTTTAAACATTAATGATTTTTCTTTTTAAAAGAACTCCAGTTTAGGCACTGAAACGAAAACACATCTGATTCATGAATTGATTCTCAAGATAATATAGTCAGTATGAAAACCTTCCAAGTTTGACGATTTTGAGAAAGTGGATCATTTAGTTACTTTTGGAAACTCTTTTAGCTTGGCATGGAAAGGACATGAAAACAAATTCAATCAAATAGAGAACGGAAACCTACCTTACATTATAAGGGCAGTATAAATTAAAGAACATCATGAGGTCTGAACATCATACTATTTGAGAAAATTTAATTAGTGTTTGTTTGGTTATATCTTTTAAAGTCAATTAATTTGTTGTCGGCTTCTCCTTAGTTGATGTAGAAACTTTTGGATTTTCAGTCTTAAATTAGGCTACCTAACTAGCTATTTTCTTAAAAGTTGCCGCTAATTAAATACTTGATTCGTGAATGATAAATTAGAGTATTAAACCTTTTCTATTCTTAATTAATCAGTAGGTTAAAGTTTTAGCTTAAATTATTGCCAGCATAATCATTATTCTTACTTAATTGTTAAACCAAATTTTCTTTGTATTTGATTGCAGTGCATCAACTCAATACATGCAAGGGAGATCAAAGAGAAAAAATTGAAGAACAACGATATTGATGATGTTCATCTTCTCCTCAACAAGCACAGGCATATATCACTACGAAATGACCCTACACTCAATGTATACTTTCACATACAAGACCTAAAAGTTGGAAACACAATCCCAATCTACTTCTCTTTAAAAAACACTTCCAATTCCCCTCACATTTTATCTCGGGAGGAGTCCGATTCAATCCCATTCTCCTCATCCAATCTCTCGCAAATTCTAAATTTCTTTTCTTTTCACAATAACTCTCCACAAGCCAAAGCAATGGCAACCACACTTAAAGAATGCGAGAGTGAGGCCTTAAAAGGGGAATATAAATTTTGCGCCACATCATTAGAATCAATGCTTGACTCGGCTCGAGGTGTATTCGGATTGGACGCAGATTTCAAGGTCCTAATGACGGAGTTTGTTTCAAAACATAGCGTTGAGCTGCAAAACTACGTCATTTTGGAGGAAAATGAGGTTTTGACACCAAAGCTGTTAGGATGTCACCCTGTGGCTTATCCTTATAGAGTGTACTATTGTCATGGCCAAGAGAGTGATATCAAGCTATTTAAAATCAAATTAAAGGGTGAAAATGGAGAGAGGGTGGATGCTCTCGGCGTGTGCCACATAGACACGTCGGAGTGGGAACCCGAACATGTCGCCTTCAGGGTACTTGGAATAAGCCCGGGGCAGGGACCGGTGTGCCATTTCTTCCCAGCTGATAACCTTATTTGGGCTGTTTCAAAAAACACAGTGTAGCAGCTAGTTAGTTTTTCAACTTAAGTTTTGTCAGTGGTGCATAATTTGTTCTATGCTTATATTTATATGTTGGCTTTTGTGTCATTTAAACTTACATAATAATAATGCATAGAGAAAATATGGTATTCAACCATTTGAAGTCCTTTTTTTGTTTTTAACATTTGGAAGTCATTTTGTGCTTGTGTTGATTACTTAATTGTACTCGTTTATTAGCAAAAGAAGAGTGCTTATTATTTTACATATATGTACTCGGTGGAAAAGATGGATCAAGCTGGTTAAAGACAAAATATATATTGGAAGCTAAATACACCGCTATTAAAAGAAAACAAGAGGTGCAACGTTTTTTCACATGATGCTCTTTCTCTTCATTTTATTTGTCTGGTACGAAAATCTGCAGTATTAATTCAATTTGACTTCTATAGATACATTTGTCTTTTGTTTATTTTAACAATTTGCTACCAGATGTAATCATTAAAAGGAAATGCAAGAACCGACAAATGAATTTTCAAGAGAGGAAATAAATCTTTTGGATTAGTTGCAATTATATATGTTTTCGCTTTAAATTGACATATAGTCACCAATGTGCCAAGGTACCACAGGTGAAGTATAATGTAATAAGTTCACGAGTCATGCAGAAACTAGTCAAATTATTATTAGCTCATTCGCAGGGGGACGTAAATTGTTAACAATTGCTTTAAGCTTATTTTGCAAGAAGAAATGTAGAAATATCAAACTCGTTTGTATGTCCTGACCAACTATGGTCACTGTTGGTCACTTTTAGCTCGAGATAATGCTTAATAAAGTTTATGTTTTTCAAAAAACATAAAAATTATCAAGTAGTAATATATTAACTAGTCTGAACAAGATAAGACCCTAAGTTGGTCAGAAAAATTAGAAATACCGGATACTTCTTTACTATTTCTCGCATATTTGGTCATAACAATAGTGGAATTCCAAATATTAATGTGTTCTCTGTTCTCGGAATTAACCTAAAGAAAGCTCCAATTCGTATCATGTCTAAGGGTAGTAAATTAGTAATTAATATCGTCTACGATGAGTTAGATATCCATCTCCTAGATCTGTTTCGGCTGGAATGTAACGACATACTATAAAGATAGCCCGGTTCCCCATTTCTCGGTTGCACAAATACACGCCATTCCTAGAGACCACGCTTCAACCGGAAGTGAAAAAGATGTTCTACGTACATTGTTCTGAAGCTAATAAACACGCTTGGTGAAACCACGTATTTAAATAATGTATCGCAAAAAAATAAAATCGAATGAGTTTTAACTTTTTTTACTAAAAGAACCTTGAAAATGAATTTTGGTATATGCTATAAAAGTCCAATGAATCAACAGTATTTCTTTCTCCACCACTGTTAAATGGGCTAAAAGAAATTAGTCCCGGGCCAAGCCCAATTAAGTTACCCGGCCCATATAGAAACATATTTATACCACAAGATTCACAAAAAATTACCATTATTTGATTATTTCTATTTCTTTCTCCACCACCGTTACTGTTCTTTCCAATCCTCCCTCTCCTCTCTTGCTGAGATACAAAACTATATATCTATATCTATATGTAATACCAATATATATATATATATATAGAGAGAGAGAGAGAGATTAGGATACAAAGACTTGTTAAAAACCGTAAAAACATATACATACATAGATACATACATATATACAGTGGAGTTATAAATTGATTACTAAATTCGCGTTACTAGTCTTAATCACTTCTCAATTGATACGCTCAGAGCTTAATTAGGGTTTAGACTAAGCGGTATTTAATGTTACACTCACAGTTGAATATGTGTATGTAATTAAGCAAATTGGTTCTTGATTGAGATATTGGGAGATTCGGTGTTTTCACTCGAAGAATTAGGGTTTAATGGGAGAAAATTATAATGTGGAAGCTGCTGAGATACTTGCTAATGAAGCACTGGTGTGTGTGGAATTGTTATTATTTTTTTAAATATAAATTTAAGTAATTTTATGGAAGGAGTACTTTATTGGCCATCTTAAGTTTTATGCCCGAAAA
Source organism: Primula vulgaris (assembly GCA_963920805.1). Lineage (NCBI taxonomy): Eukaryota > Viridiplantae > Streptophyta > Magnoliopsida > Ericales > Primulaceae > Primula > Primula vulgaris. The sequence continues at coordinate 46,071,855 of OY987212.1, forward strand.
AGCTTTAAATTTCAAGTTGGAGAAAATTAACTTCTTTTTTAGCCTCGAATAAACCAGCTTATATGCTTTAAAGCTGCAGAAAAATAAGAGTTCTGTTTGCAGTCTTAAAAACCTTGGCTTTCTTGGTTTTGTGTTTTAGAAAGTTAAGTTTTGCTAACATGCTTGAAATAATTTCGGTGTTTGTTTTAGCATATGCCAATTTCGGAGTCGGTTCCTATATACGAGCAGCTTGTGGCCACATTCCCAACTGCGGTGAGATCTTTTATCTTTTTAGATGTATTTTTATGACGAAAAGAGAAAAACTTCCAAATATTGAAGTTAATGTTTTATGCTATCTTTGTGACCTGTTCTAACTTCAATGTGAAATAGACGGATCGAAGAATTTCTCTTTTGGGATAAGTCTGCCATTAAGATTTAGTTACTAATATAGTAGGTAAAATTGAAGTGAAGTTCATTCCTCGATAGTTTTATAAATTCTATCTCACGTCATTGGATTAAAGAATAAAGATGGATGAAACCGATTAGAAGTAAATAGTTAGTAGAAAACGCTTACATGAAAATAGAAACTTTTTCTTCAGCAGTGAATCAATAACCCTTCGGAATTTATTTTTGTGGAAATCTTTTGGATATTCTGTTGACATAACTATGTTGCCACATGTTTACATTCTTGTTATGCATACTCGCATTAGTGCTCAAACAATATCACTGTCAAATTTAGAAATTAATAACAGAAGAAGTCCAGATTTTCCACAAACATGTAGATTTGTTTAGTTTACTTATCTTGACTTCTCTGTAGGAACACTCACACTAGTTAAGAGGTTGTTTGCATCATTGAGTCCCAGTCATGTTTTATCCCTTGTTTCCTTATCGTTAGTATGAACAAGTTTATATGTGCTGATACGTCATAAATTTTAAGCATATCTCCTGTTTTCCAACAGGCCAAGTACTGGAAGCAATATGTGGAGGCATATATGGCCGTGAATAACGATGATGCGATCAAACAAATCTTCAGTAGATGCCTGCTTAACTGCCTTCAAATTCCTCTTTGGTATATTTCTCTTTTACCTGAAAAATATGTTTTCCTTTTGAACAAGGGACTTTAAAATACGATCAAGAAAATCAGTTAAAAGGATGATATTGCAGCTTGTGATGCTTATAATTAGTATAGTTGTGGTTCAGTCATCTGCCATTCATTGTTTGTTTTCTCAAATGGAGTCTTGATCTGATGTACCTTGTTATGAGGTGTCACTGCTTTTAGAAGAAATTTATTTCTTTCTTTTTTCCGCAAAGGGAGGAATCCTTAATTAGTGTAGGTAAATCCAACCATTCACTTTAGGTATTGTTCTTTGTTTTCCCCTACGTGGATTCATGATATGGCTGTATTGCATGGATGCACTCTGAAGGAGTAAATGCAAAAGATCTAAATACTTTCCTCATGTAGTGTTTTCAGTGGTCATTTTATTCTTTTTAGTTATTAAATTTGCGAGGACTTATACGACATGTGTTATTGCAGGCGATGCTATCTCCGCTTCATCAGGAAAGTCAATGACAAGAAGGGGATAGAGGCCCAAGAAGAAACTAGGAAAGCTTATGACTTCATGCTTAGCTATGTGGGTGGGTGTTAGTTTTCAATCTTCCTATCTTTGGGGCTGCATCAGACCTTTTCATATTCAGTTTCATTAATTTCCGCTGCTTATTAAATTGTAATTCATGTAAAGATCATTCAGCTTGGTTGGCACATGTTGGTTTTCATTCCCCCCTAAACAGTTTTCCAACCTAACTTAAATATGCATTTTTTTGTTATCTAACAAGTGTCAGTATAATTTTGTCGAAAATCATGAAGAGTGCTCTGTATGATACTCCTTTTTGTTTTTTGATTTTTCGCAGGATCAGATATTGCATCAGGGCCTGTGTGGATGGAGTACATTGCATTTCTAAAGTCAATGTCGGTTAGTCATCCACTTCCATCCCTGTGTCTCTATTCTATATTGGGTGATATATTATTTATTTTTAGTAATTTTACGAAGATTATCGTGCAGGTTCGATCGGCACAAGAAGAGTCGCAACGAATGAATTCTATTAGGAAAGCCTATCAAAAAGCTATTCTTACTCCCAACCATCTTCTTGAACAGCTTTGGAGGGATTACGAAGCTTTTGAAAACACAGTCAGCCGTGCCCTGGTAATTATTAGATCTTATTCTTTGAGAAATTATTCTCCTTGGAATCTATTCTGGATACCATTATTCTCACTTCTTTAACTTACATTGTCTTGTAGCAATCGCAAACAGTGATTATCACATGGTAGCTCTATGGCGTTACCATTTCTTTTCGTACACTGCTAAAAATAGCTACTCAATTCAAGAAGCAAAGCTAAATACTTATTGTCAATGCACATGCGTGAGTGAAAATTCGGTGTTATCAAAGATGTTGAAATCAACTCGCCTTAAATTGACATTATTGTTTTTTATGAATGATAATATGACTGTAATATCAGTGGTACATGTGTTTATACTTCATATTATTTTACAAGGAGTCCAGGGGTTCTGATGATTTTCCTTGGCACAAGTTTTCTTTATTTCTCTCATTAAATCTTTTTGACTACTGCTTACTAACCAAAGTTGATATCTGTTGTGTTGTACTGTGCAGGCTAAAGGACTTTTATCAGATTATCAACCCAAATACAACAGTGCTAGAGCTGTCTACAGAGAGGGGAAGAAACTTATTGATGAAATTGATTGGAATATGCTTGCTGTCCCCCCATCCGGCTCTTCCAAGGCAGCCCTCTTACCTTTTTTGCTTTCTTAAGTTTGCTGTTCACATTTGAAAAATAATCTGATTTATTTTCAATAATTCCTTTTCCTTTCGGTTCCGGGATAAGGGGGTTAGCTCCTTTTTGCCTTTAACAAAGAGTGTTTCCTTTTAATTATCTTACATTATTTGTGGACCAAATTTCTACCTCAGTGCCTAGATTGAAGAGTAATATTGACCTTGAAACATATGTTGAAAAGAATTGTAATAATAAATACTATTCAAAACATTTATTATATTGACCTGCATAGCTGATTATTCTCTATCATCTAGCTCCTCTTCTTTCTAAATACGTTGTAATATATAAAAGAAAAAGTATCCTAATAGGTGCCCACCTCATATATATATATATATGTGTGTGTAAAAAGAGTGGCAGAAAAAGGAAGACAATTTGATCCGCAGTTCTATTTTACAGGAAGAACAACAATGGATAGCATGGAAAAAGCTTCTAGCATTTGAAAAGTAAGTTCCAATTAATGCACTCTGACTAGGCAACTTTTATTATGTTTAATTAGAGCAAATAGTTACACATCGTCTGAACTTCATGGCCCTTGGATTGATCTCTTGGATATGTTGCATTATAACTCACAATAACAAACTCCTGTTGCATTTTGTAAATTGTAATAGAATGCAATCTTAGAGATGTGAGTTTCGCATTGAGATATCATATACTTTCATATGCCATATTGCAGGGGAAATCCTCAACGAATAGATAGTGCTTCTGCAAATAAACGGATTTCGTTCATGTATGAGCAGGTGCAGATAATTACTAAACTCTTTATGTCAGGTTCTACGATTTCTGCAGTACACAGACAACATGTTTGGGGTTTTCAGACTTTATCATCTATTGTACATCCAAAATTAGATGCAATTCGTCCAAATAAAAAAAAAACACGAAATTGAATAAACAAGAATTTGGGTTAGAAAACTGAAAAAGGTACAAAACTTGATGAAATCCCATGTTTTTAAGGTGTTATTTTCCTCTTGTAGCAGCTTTCCGTGTTTCAGCGCCGCACGACTACATTTTCCCCCCTGCTACCTTCTGTTTTACTTGTTTAGGTTTGTAACCTGATTTGTTTCAATGTTTAAACTTTGAATTTTGACTTCATGATTTTTTATTCATGTTCAGTGCCTCATGTATCTGTATCATTATCCTGATATATGGTATGACTATGCTACGTGGCATTCAAAATGTGGATCAACAGATTCCGCTGTTAAAGTGTTTGCTCGAGCTCTAAAGGCTCTTCCTGGTAGTAATTTCCTCTTTTCCAACCAGATTGTTTCATTTCTGTTTCATTTTCACAAAACATTTCTTGACTTGCTAAGCAAACTAGCAAACATCTACTGGGCATTCTAAGATTTTTTCCGCTGTCGTCAACATTTAGACTTAAGAAATTTTCTATCATAGTGATATTATATTCAGATTCACAGTTGTTTATTATATATGAAATTAGTATCATATTGTTATTTTTCTCTTCGTAAGATTATCCTCTAGTTTTGCTATATCAGCTTTGGAGTATATTTTAGAGTGCCAAAATAGTTTCATACTTCACGATGTTATTAACCAATCTTGGATGTATCAAGGGAAGTGAAATGGATTAGAATAAAGATAATCCTTTGTACATCAAGAGGAAAATCTGAAATTATTTAAACAACTTTCAGTAATTTCCTTTGACTTCTTTTTCGCGATATAGTTGTCATGGTAACTAGAGGAGGTCATTTTTCGAAAGGTGACGACTACAACTTCAACCGAGAGGGGCAGTATGAGTTTGCTGCATTACATTCTTTTTATATCTAGAAAATGGCAGGAGATGACAATTTTACCTATCATCATGTTACCTCTTTTAGAGCTAGGTGCTAGGCAACCTTGTCTATCCTTTTCATTTACTCAATTTTATAGTTCGTCTTTCCTTTCTTTTAGATTTGGAGGTGTTAAAGTATGCCTATGTGGAGCTTGAGGAGTCTCGTGGAGCAGTTCAGGTTATGCAAGTTTGAAAGTGCGACACCTAATTTGAACTTTTTGAGCCTCTGTTTCCTTATTAGTTTTAATTTGATTTGCAGCCTGCAAAGAAAGTTTACGAAAGCCTTTTAGGAGATAATGCCAGCACAACAGCCTTATCACATATTCAAGTAGGCACTGTTTCCTTATGTATTTTTCTTGTATCTAGAGAATTATAGATTGCATTTAATAAACCCAACTGTATTTATAAAAGTGTTTACATTTGCTAATTTTTGCAGTATATTCGCTTTTTAAGAAGAACTGAAGGAGCAGAGGCAGCTCGTAAGTATTTTATAGACACACGTAACTCTCCGAACTGCACTTACCATGTATATGTGGCTTATGCCATGGTAGCCTTTTGTCTTGACAAAGATCCAAAGGTAAATATTGTTTGTACTGTTTTGCTAGCAGAAACTTCAGTATTAAAAACATGTCGCATACGTTTGTACCATGACAAGAAAGTGCAGACATCTTGCTTTGAAGGTCTATTACATCACTTTTGGCAAGATCTACAAATTTATCCTTTCCTAAATTGTTTCAAATTTTTTAGATTTAATTTTAGGAACATGTATATTTATAGTATATAAGAGACATAAATGACTAGCACGGACTGTGTAGTAAATTAGTTTATGGTATTTTTATGGTACTTGTGCTACTTTAGGTTTTGATATCAAAGTTAACAGATAATTGTTATACAGACTCAATTTGAAATCCTCATGTTGTATGTAACTCAAAGCACTGTAGATTTGTTGGTATCGGTTGTTATACTAAAAAAACTTAACGAACTGAATCAAGCTGTCTTGATTATCAATTTGAGATCCTTATTAATATCAAAGTCCTATATCTAAGTACAACCTTAGTCTCTTTCTAGAAGATGAATTGAGACTGTTACAAATAAAACTGAACTGTCATTTCTGCATATTCATGCAGATGGCACATAATGTTTTTGAAGCAGGATTGAAACAGTTTATGCACATCCCAGGATACATTCTTGAGTGAGTTTTTTGTCTTCTTCATTGTCTACTTTTTGAGTATCCTACAAGTTATCTTTTTTTTTTCAAGAAAAAGCCAAAATACTGAGTTAATAAGTTGCAACCAAACAAGGGTAACTCTTGAAGTAATTACTCCATAATGGAGATGCTATTTTGTGGGATGTCAACTTATAGTAGCCATAGTGAAGAACTATAATTTCCATTTGCCAAGTCAGGGTACAGAAGCGGGAAACTATAAGTGAATCTCAAAAGGGAAACGCAAGTACTAATAAGGATCAAATGAAAAATATATAGGAAACATGTTTAAGACTCCACCAATATCAAGGAATCTCACAGTATAACTAAATAGAATACTTTTCTGAAAGTCACACATTTTAGTAGACCTAATAATTATCATTTCATTAAAATATTAATTATGTATTAATCCCTTACATTTTAGTCACTAAAAATGTAAACACCTTTCTTTTGTCATTTTTTGGTGTTTTTTTTTCTTCATATTTCACCAGATAAGTGTCTGGTAAGTTTCCTCAATGTTAGATGTATGTTTCTTTTTCGCATTGTTTAAGTTTTCCTGTTAATGAGTTTTCACAGTTTCTCGAGTTTCCGAGGCGTTTTCCCTTGATTTCTTCTGAAGTTTTCACAGCACCCGCACTCGTGTCTAAAACATGTTTTCGGGGAAACACGTTTCTGACCCTAGCCATACTCTCATAATATGAATGAACACACTACTGTTTAAAGATCAGTTACCTTACCTTTCATGTGTGTTTATACTTGTAGAGCAATTTCATTCTCAAGGATTTTAACAAACTATGGGTCTACTTATTGATTAAAATATCCAATGTCTGTTAAATCGACTCAGTGTTGCCTTGTTGTAGATATGTAGATTTCTTGTTTCGGTTAAATGATGATCGGAACATCAGGGCATTATTTGAACGGGCATTGAGCTCACTTCCCCCAGAAGAATCCGTTGAGGTATCATGAATAGCTCTACATTCTGCTTTTCTATAAATAAATAAAAAACCAAGTGGGACACATATTCGCCTAAAGATTATATATGATGATGATTCAATTTCTAAATGCTGTATTGGTTTTTTTACTGCATTTTATTTTGCAGGTTTGGAAAAGATTCGTGGAGTTTGAGCAGACATATGGCGATCTTGCTAGCATGTTGAAGGTAGTGGCCGTGATATATATTGTTTTAAAAGGATTATTTTTAACGTCTTGACTATTTGAGGTTTCAAAATCTACAACACAGTTAAGCTGTAAAAGTGTCATCTTATAGGTAGTTTTATTTTTTATCTGGAACTTATTTATGTAAGTTACATCGTTTGTTTGATTTTTCCTTAGATTACCCTACAGTACTAGTAGCAGGTCAGTTTCAAGTCAATTTTCTTATTGCAGTCTCCCGAAAAGTACTATATGCCTGATTTGCATATTGTATAGGCTTTCTGAAACATGAACGGGGTTTTATTTATCATGGGCAAATCTGATTATAGTTAGCATAATCCTACCAACTTTATCATTTTTTCCTGTGTGATGTGAGGCCCTGTTTCCATACCCATTCTGCATAGTACTCTGTACATATATGCATACATGAAATCGTTTTCACAAGTTCATGAATCCTCGTTAATTTTCGCTTCTGTCCTCATAGTTGTTTAATGTGAAAAGGAGTCCAAATCTTCTACCCTTTTTTTGTACCCCATTTCATGCCCCCTTAGATATTTTTGCTTAAATTTTAAATTTTTAGAACTTTTTGCGTGTTTATAAACGGTTACAACGTATTCTACACATTTAATAATATTGGAACATTTTGTTGAGTTACATTATTATTATTTTGATTTTATATTTAATTTACACTAGTTCTTATTTCATTCCAAAATAAAACATATTTGAATTTTTCGTATTTTTTTTTTTATTGGAATGTGTTGATACATATCTAATTGTAATTGTAGTATTTTTAAAAAAAAAATTTAATCAACTATTTTGTGTTTAAAAATTAAGGGGGCACAAAATGGGGTATAAACTATGGGGTAGAAGATTTGGACTCGAAAAGAAGATATGTTCTCTTAGAGTGTACATGTTGGTTAACTGGATATGGTGGTTTCGAATTTTAATGTATTCAAATGTGAGAGTGTTTGTGTTCACTAATGAGTGAAAATAGAGAGAAATGAAACATGCCCTTCATCTAAGTATTTTCTTTATTACTCATTTAGATACAGGTCGCCATTTCATTTTAGGGTCTTATGTTAATTGTTGCTTACTGATACAGGTTGAGCAAAGAAGAAAAGAAGCACTGTCCAAAACCGTTGAAGATAATCCGCCAGATTTGGAGAGTTCACTGCAAGATGTGGTATCACGTTACAGTTTTAAGGATCTTTGCCCTTGTTCGTCTAGGGATTTGGACCATTTGGCACGACAAGAGGTATTTCTTGTTGTTGTTTTCCCCATGGTATCTGACTTGTGTCAGATTATTTTAACTAGTTGCTGATACCTAAAAACGTGGGGGTTTGAAATTCCATTTTGGTTTTTGGCGTATTTGCTGCACTTTAATGACAAATGCGTACCGGACATGCTTCAAAACATGTACTTTTTTACTAGTGTTGGATGTATGTCTAATATCACTGGACCTTGCAATTAAATCCAGTTTGGTTCTTGACTATAACAATCTGTCCTTTTTGACTGTTCAATTTTTTTCAATTTGCACCGTTTTAGTCATATTCTTGTTGGTAACTGGGACCTATCTTTTTATTTTTATGGCCAACATACTGCATATATTTCAAGGATTATGATCCATCAATGTAGCAAAAACAGTACCTTGATAAGCCTACAGCTCATAATCACAGCACATCTGTTTTTGTTAATGGAAGGGACCAAGTAGTTGTTTGCATTTCCTGTAGGAGGGTGGGGGGGTGGGTGGGGGGTGGGGATTTCGTAACCAACTAATTGTTCAAATACTGGTATTGTTGAATTTAGTACGAACATATTATAAAACATATACTACTCTTGTGCTCCTGGATATCTTGATTATGTTTTACGAGTTATATATTGGAAGTAGTGTAGCCGTTGGTTTATAATATGTCCACTACGTGGGAAGTGTATGTGGGCTTTAACAGTTATTAATATGATTCTTATCTTAGTTTTTTTTCTTTAAGCCTGCTCTCTACATCTCATATGCAATTTGTCCATGAAAACTGAATTATAATTTCGCTTTGCACTTGTGTTGTTTGCTTTTTTACATGGATTATCACCATTTTTTCTTGACCATCCTTACAAATACGGATTTTTTCAGTGGCTATCTAAAACTGTCAGCAAGAAAACAGAGAGGTCTAGTTTGGCCAATGGAGCTGTTTCTGGAGGTACCCCTGGCTTTCGTTTTCAAAATTATATCTAAGTAGACTATAATTATTGTTGCACATCATTTATTAAGTTCTGCTGTTTGGAGAACAGATAAGGGCTTTACAGGAATTGTGACCAGTTCAACCCTTTCTACAAAAGTTGTTAATCCAGAGACTTCTGGGGTGCTGGTTCATGACCCAAGGCAAAACACAGGTATGGTGAAGTATTTCTGCGAGTCATTAACTTCCTTCTTTTCCCCTCTAATATTGGATGGCGTGATTGGGTTATTCTCAGTACCATCGGCACTTGAAGCTCCATCTGCTTCAACCTCATTGATTGCAACTAATGCTCCTAATGATTTTTTGAAAGTAACACCACCAGGATTGTTAGCGTTTATGGCTAATTTGCCTGTTGTAGATGGTAAGTTTATCTTCCCTAACTCACTCTCTTTTTCTCACTGTTTCTCTCTCTCTCTCTCTCTCTCTCTCTCGTTCTCTATAAGTAGAAAAGGGAGAAGCTACCTTTATACATACACTAGTTAATGTTTTGTAAACATGTTGGACAGTGTCTAGTAAACAATAAGTGTTTGGTACATAGACTTATTTTGTGACACGGTGTCCAACGCACAGATAATATGGGATACTAGCAGTTGTCAATATTCTTATGCTTTTAGGTTAGCTGTATCCACTGGAAATATTCTGTCAAAATAAACACTTGCAGTTCATGTATAGCATAATCTTAAGCATTGAGATATATGGGTGAGAACATACTTCACTACCCGCAGATCCCTGGTAATTGACCTGACTGGCTGTGTAATGACTGTTCTATGAGAAACACCAATCCAACGTAAAACAAAATATATTCGAAGCACCAATCCAAAGTAGAACAAAATAAATTACAAGTAACCTTAAATCTTAATGATGTATCCTTGTCAATGTAGTTTTTGAGAAGAATTTACAGTTTTGTACATTATTAACTTATGACCAGGTTTTGATTTTGTACACCAACATACGACAGCTAACAATTACTAGTACAATGCTGTTACATCTCTGAACAATTTTAGTGCACTGCATCGGAAAACTACCCTAGGCCAGGGACTAAGTAGAAAAAAATCCATAAATTGTGGATTAATATTGAAAAAACATGACAGAATAGTTAAGATATGACAGAAAATGACAGGACAGTGTGTTAATGTTTTGTTTAGGTATCTATTTAGTAGCACAACGCCACAACCTATGATATCTTTTTGATTTGATACACTGTAATAAAATTGTCTAGGAATTGCAAGGTACTTCACCAGTTTTTCTTTCTATAGGTTAATGTACATATCGAAATCTGATGATAGATAGTGTAAGAAATGCAAGAGGAGTTCTTTTATTAAGTTTCACATGACTAATGATCTTTTTCAATTCATTAGGTCCGACGCCAGATGTGGATTTTGTAATATCAGTTTGTCTCCAAAGCAACATACCTACAGAGCAAGGTGGGAAGCTAGGAAACCCCTCTACACGATTTCCCGGTGGCAATGCACCTACTACGAGTAACATTTCTGGTTCAAGTAAACACCGGCAAGCTTCAAGCGGTCCTTCAAGGCAATCCACTAAACGGAGAGATCTAGACAGTATGCCTTAACCTTATTACCATTTATAATGTTTTTTATTTATGTCGGTACTCGTGTTTGTTTGGCTGCAGCTTTTAAGAAATAACCAGGCTTAACTGAGACTGAGATTTTCTGTTCATCTAGGCTTGTAGCCTTTTCAGGTTAAAGGACAAAAAATAATGTAGTTTTAATTTGGCCAACCAAATGTACTGCAGTTTATTAACAATAAACCATTTAATTTGAGCTTAGAATCTGTAACCAAATAAGCCTCACTGCAGTGATTGGTGATTTCTTTTTTTGGTTGGTTGTGTCATCCTAGCTTACTTGTAAACGTCGTCATTTGTTCATATGTTTAGAGCTTGTAGAAAGCCCCGCTTATTAGTGTCACTGTGGGAATAAGACCACGTTACTTTATAAAACACCTTTGCCATATATTCAGGTAATGCAAATTTGAAAAGTTTGTGGAAATACTTCGGATTTGCTTGGCTCTCCTTGTTCGGTAGGTTGGAGAATAATTTCGGTTTTAAGTAATCATGTTATTATTTATATTGTAGGAGATGATGATGATACAACAACTGTGCAAAGCCAGCCGCTCCCGAGAGATATCTTTAGGTTACGACAATTACAAAAGGCTCGTGGTGTTGTGTCGCAGACAGGATCGACATCACATGGAAGTGCTTTTTCTGGAGAGTATTCTGGCAGCACTGGATGACGCTCCACATAGTTTTTTTTTATTTTCTTTTGAATTTGTTGTATATTAGTTTTCTGTTACTTTTGATATTAGTGTAAAAAAAAAGGATTCATTGTGTGAGCCAACACAAAATTTATTTATTTTTCTTTATTGTATTTATTCCCATTTATGTTAATAGTTGTCTCATAAAGTTCAATAGGAGTATTTCTTACTTGCAGCAAAACTGCTGTTCATCTGGAGTTAATAACCATAAATGGTGTTTGATCCATTGAATTGATCTTTATTGTTATTTATGAAAAATGATTGTTCGACTGCGACATGTCTCTTCTAGTGCAGACTGATGAATTAAGTATATTTTGTGTTTATTCCTACTACTATGAATTAAGTATATATGTTTAAATTTTCACTGGATAAAACAGTATAAAATGTCTCTATAATTAGTTATATTTCGCAAGATTTGTTTAGGCAAAAAAAAATAAAAAATTTAGACATCGTTTAATGTCTCAGACGTAATGCATGCTTTGTTATGGCATCTAGCTAATAATTTTATAAATATTTTCCTGGAGTTGATAGCTATAACAATAAGAATCGTTAATCACCTCTTGATAGATTTTTCATCTTACTACTGAATAATGACAGTATTTTTTATTTTTTTTTGAGTGTTAAACCTTGATAGACTCGATAATACCTCTTTGGCTTTCATAAGATGAATTTTATTTTGCTTTTCCTTTTTCTGAAATAATTAATACGATTCAGCTACTTAAACTTTCATGCTTTCCCCTTTGTTTTCATGTAAATTATGGAGTACCAATTTAGGGTATAATTAATACGAATCCAATTAAACGAAGGGGAATTTTTTTTCAAATGAATGACGTTATAATGATGAAAAAATTGAATTCAAGCCCATCCGTCTTTTTTCACATAAATTATTTGGTGTTCTTGGAGGACTACTCATTCATATTCTCACATTTATTATTTATTATTTATTATTGTGCTACTAGCAAAAAAATAAAACTCATTTTTCCAACACTAGTGAATTTACGTGTTATATGTACAATCACATTCACTATTCTTACTGACAAGTGAAAGCTTATGCAAACTCTTCTTTTGCAACTCGTCACAATCCAAAAACTTGTCTTGGTTCTTGATAGTCAGATTATCAGAAACTAGCTAGAATTTACGGACCCTAATTATTTGGCATATAGGATTACTAATAAATTGTGCAGTATCTTCGGAAGATCTTCCGGAGCTAGAATTTTCTGTTACGTCTCTTCTCAGTCTGTGTGGTGAATGAAACAAGCAAAACTTTTGCTTTAAGGAAAATGCTATGAGGGTATTATTTGAATAACATAAACTTAACGATCCATATAATAAGCATTTCTGGAAGCGTCTCCGAGGGAGGAATTAGGCAGAAACTCAGGTGGGCTATATAACCTCTCCCATTTGACAGGAGAATGACGGAATTTTCACGTTTTGTTTGTCTAGTTTGATTTAAATAAGTTTGTTTAGCGACAGATTAATTTCAGCTGGGCATCCCAATCAAATATGATTCTACGTCCTGTAAGCCTCTAGAACACTTCAACTCCAAAAAGACGTGACAGGTTTACCAGTAAATGGTGTTAACGTCTTCCCCGAATGAACACTTTCCTTGTCGCCAATCCACTTGGAAGATTGCAAAATTTGAACAATATACTTCGGCGTTAATTCCTCTAAGCTTCTTTGGATCAGCAAGTAAATTAGCAAATTATGTTCCCACAAAGGGATTATCCACTTTTACTTTCTTCCCATCCACGTCATTCAGATAGAAACCCAAAATCTCCAGAATTGAATATATGTCATCTGACTGATAGTGAGACCTATCATTAGAAGTGAAGGTATGAGCTGTATTCTCAACATGTACCCAACTACAACCAACTATCTTTTTGACTTTGGTTTCTTTCATCTTTTTCCTTATTCTCCCCATCTCATCCCATTTCCCTTCGGACGCATATGTATTCGCCAACAATACGTATCTACCCCCGTTGTACCCTTCGAGCTTCAACAGCTCTTCTTCCACATCCCTAGCAAGTTCCACATTTTTATTCAATCTGCAAGCATTCAAAAAAGTGCCTAAAATAACAGCATCCTTTTTCACATGAATTTCTCTCATGAAGGTAACTGCTCTTTCCATTAAATTAGCTCTCCCATATAAATCAATCATGCAAGCATAATGATCAGTTCCAGGTTTAATACCATAATTTCCCATCATTAGATTAAAATTCTTTTCACCTAATTCTACTAAACCACTATGTCTACATGCTGATAAAATAGCGAGAAAGGTAATCTCATCAGGTATTGTTCCTATACCCAACATCTTTTCGAAAAGCTCTATAGCTTCTGTTGTATAACCATGATGAGCGTACCCCGCTATCATCACATTGTAGATAACCAAATCTCTTATATCACCTGATTTAAAAAGTTTCCAAGCATATTTTATATCACCGCATTTTGAGTACATATCTATTATCGCGCTAAGCAACTTCTTTTCCATTTCAATTCCGCTTCTTAATACGTAGGCATGGACTTGCTTGCCAGGATTTACAACTGCTTGTACAGCACATGCGTTTAGCACACTTATGAATATCAGCCCATCAAGAAAAGTTTCATTCTTTTTCTTAAACTCGTCAAAAAGTTTGAAAACATCCTCAAACTGCTTCGATTTCATGTACCCAGAAAACATAGCTGTCCACACAACATAAGTTTTCTCGGAAAATGAATCAAAAAGCTCTCTAGCTTCTACCATTTTCCCCAATGACGAATATCCCACGATCATCGAAGAGATTGAAAAGGGATTTTCCACCCCAAATAATGTATATACTAACTCTGCGTATCTTATATTCCCACATTTGCAATAAACATCGATAAGGAGACTACTAATGAATGAATTCGAGCTCATCTCATGCTTTAATATCCAAGCATGAACTTCCTTACCAAAGTCCAAATTTTTGAGACTCGAACAAGCACTTAAAATACCTCCAAGTGTGTGGTCATTCCATCTAAACCCACAGTTTGGCATACAACTAAACAACTCAAATGCCTCTTTCTCAAACCCATTATTTGCATATCCTGAAATTATCGTGTTCCAAGTTATAACATCGTTTAACTCGGGTTTAGTCCAAAAGAGGTTTCTAGCCAATTCCATTTCGCCTTCTCTACAACAAGCGGCTATCATAGCATTCTTTGTCGCCAAATCAGCTACGAAAAAGTCATATTCTTCAAATACTCGGAATGATTCCTGAAAACACCCGCACTTCGAATACATGTCAATGAGAGAACTCATAGCGAACTTATTCAAATCATTACCACTCTTAACCATAAAACAATGGAACTGCTTACCTAAAAACGAACAACACATCTTCGCCACAAGATTGAGCATTGCCGTAAGAGTAAAATCATCAACACTAACATGAAAAGCACAGTCTCTAAGCATTTTTATAAACAACTCGAGTGCTTTATTCTCGTAACCATCCGTTTTAACAAACCCGGATAACATTGAGTTGTACGTAACGGAGTCTCTCTCCGTGGCGTGTTCAAATAGATATTCCGCTCTCGACATATTTTGGGTTTCGATATTGGCAAAAATAATGGTGTTCCAAGAGAAGGTGTTTCTTTGGGGCATTTCATCAAACACCTTATGGGCATCATGAATGAGACCATGTTTTGAATAAAGATGAATGAGCTTATTGGTAGTGATTATGGGTTGGGTTAAGCCTAGTTTTATGGTGTTGAGGTGGAGTTTAAGGCCATCAATAAGTGGTTGTCTCATTTACTTAACATTCATATATATTGAACTTTTCAGGAATTTTTCTTCACTATAGTTATGTGGATGATTAATTTTTTAAAACTTTTACAGTACTTGGTGGTTCTGCTAAACTCTTGGTACTTGTTTGTGTGCGCGCTATATTTTAAGCCTTCCCTCTAAATAGTCGCTCCTTTCCATTTTACAAGTATTATCCGAAACTATGTGTAAATTTTTTCAGCTTTGAATATTTAACTAAATTGCCGAAACGAAAAATTTTAATTTTTTTACATAGTTTTAATGTTAAACTATATGATATAATTAAAAAAAAATTGTTTCGACAATTTGGATACAATTTATTTGCATGAGTTCCTTAGTTATAGACGACCAAGCGAATGAGTCATAGAACTCGTCTTCCTCTTATTCCACGGCCACTCCCACCGTCGATGGAAATTCTTCTTTACGGGCACAAATACGATCAAGGAATCAAATACGCGAGCCAAGTGAGCGAAAGAGGTAGCGAGACTAACCGCAATTGCAGGAATATATTGACTTTCTTTCATTTTGTTTAGGTAAAGTGCAAGTGTTTTCTTTCGTTTAGTACGAGATGGCTTCACACCTCGCGGTGCTTATACCTCTCGCCTATCGAAGTTCTGTTCAAAAACCTGGTCTGAGAACTTGTATAGAGAAGGATTTCCCGCTCGCAGCAGTTCTTCCATACCAACTTAGGTGGCGTGGGCGGGGTATTCAGTACGAACAAAGTGGAAACAACTCATACCTTTCGTACTTTGGAATTCGCCTGTCACCCGTAATCCGAAAAGAATAATATTACTACTCTAAAAAAATCTAGTTTTTCTTTTTCAAAAAATAAATAAACGGTTCTTGTTTTTCTTATATAATTTTCATGAATATGAATATGAATCGATGTTCACATTTCTCCGCAATCAATCTTCTCATTTAAAATCAAGCTCTTATAGACCATTTCTTGACCAAATATATTTTTATGAAAAACGAGACCATTTTTTAGGATCAAAATTCTCTGGAGTTTATACTTTGCACTAACATTTGTCAGTCTATGAAACAATGTAGTTTTGCAATATTAGTTTTTTTAGTTTTTGCTTCATATTTCTTTAATCATTTCATTTTATTTCCTGTTTTTACTATAATTTATGTATATGAAAACTCTATTTTAAGGTACTTTCCTTTCTTTCCTTTTTAAAGTATATTTTGTGATATTTACACCAAGTTAAAATAATATTTCGTGCTCTAACATTGTACAAAACTGTTGAATATATTTATTTCGTGACTTATGTGCTAAAACATTATTGAAATGGATTCATCATTAAATTAGAATAATTATCTAAAACGAATTAGCAAACGAAATCCCTTTCGACTTGTTTCAAAAAGCAGAATAAAGCTATGTTTGGTAATATGTTTTTTTTTAGTACAAAATCAGATTTTAAAAATATGTTTAAATTTTTTTGAAAGTTTTTAGTATTTTCAGCCTAAAAAACAAATTTTGAGAATTCAAACACCCGCTAACTTTTATAATCAAAAATTCAAAAATTAACTAAAAAAAATCAGTTGCGAAAACAGACCCTAATATTTGTTTATACTAACTAAATGATACATGAGTAGCAAAATTGCAATCAACTTTAAGTACATACAGTTACTTTATAAATAACAAAAGTAAGGGAAAAATTATCAAAACATACAAATTTTTCAAATTTAATTATCAAAAATTACAAAGCAAAACATTTACTCCAAAAATATATAATACGTCTAATTGTATATTTATATGTTTTAGGAATAAAATTTTAAGTTTCGCATGTTTTGCTTAACATGTTTAAGCGTTAAGTTTCGTTATTAGTAACACTTAGGCGACAAATTAATGAGAAAGTCAAAAACTTTATTTAAAACAATAAAATCTAATTAAAAGCCAGTCTCAAAGTTTCTCTCTCTTCTTTTTTATGTCTCTTTTCGGATCAACCATGCCCGGCGAGGTCTCTCTCTCTCTCTCTCTATATATATATATATATACATATATATGTAAATATACATATACGTTTTAGTATTTAGATAATTTAATTAAAGTTTTACCGGTGCACTAGGATTTCGATTGTAATTTTGTTTATTTTGGGACTGCGAAACTGTTATTAGGGCTTAAATATGTTTTTTGTTCTAATACTGTTTGATTACTTGTTAAATCCATCGTAGTTTTTGCAATATTTGTAACTCAATGGAAAAAAAGGGGGTATCTTTGACTTTATTTTGTATTGTAAGCTTATGATCTTAGATGTAGTATTTTTTTTGTTGGGTAACTAAAAAATCATTATAAGTTGTAGCCTCGTTATTATATTTTACGAACGGGTCTGCTAGAGTCGTATAGTTTAAATATAACATATTTGGTTTGCCTAGTTTCAATTGTTCCAAGTTTGATTATGGTAGTTTAGAATTAATTTATGGGTTTTTTCTTTCTAATTTATCAGTTTTAGTTTCCCGTAAGAAAGCACACCATGAGTTTTACAATAAGTTCATACCTCGTTATTATATTTAGGCATTTATTTCAGGCTTTTAGCTGATATTAAATTGTTTTACCATCCAAGGGATCTCTTTATCGGTTTATCCACTTATTAATCTGATAGGGAACTGATATTGACTATATGTTGATGCAGGCTGGGTTGCGTTTGCTTCTCTCCCCGATAGGGTCCAATGTAGTGTTCCGAACAGCATGGTAAATTTTGGATTCTGAACTTTATTTTTCTCCATTATAGAAATTTAGTTTCTTTTGGCAGATTGATTTCATTTCTTTGGGTTAGAGACCTTCTTAATATGTTGTAATGGTTTGCATAAAATTTTCATTACTAAATTACACGTTATTTCATTATTTCTTGTTGTTTCTCATTCTTCTTTTCCTGCAACAAAAAAGTGCATATTTTTTAGACTTGCTTATTAGTGTTTGTTCCGACTTTACAAAGGAACTTCAGTAGAGCGCCCACACTATTCTTTACTCTAAACTTAAATCTTTTTTAGAAATCGTTTACTAACTTTATCCAGTTAAAAACTATGGTGAGCTTGTTTATCTGGAAAACCCGTTGATGACCTTCTGAGTTACTTTATATAGCGTTTAGAAAAAGACCTGATATTTGTACTCACGTGGAATAACATGTGGCTTGTACAGCTGCTCAGTGGGTGTTGTTCTACCTGTTTACTCAACATTTAAAGCAATTGAGACGAAAAACCCGAATGAGCAACGAAGATGGCTAGTTTACTGGGCAGGTGCGCAGCCAAACCCTTACTTTGACCTATAATCATCTCTAAAATGTTTTCAGTTGTCATTTAAGAAATTTTTAGTCTTGTTTGCATAATCATTATGTTGCCTCTATTTGCCATTTGTTAGAGCAAGCTTTTGTAGTTTTTGTCATACTATGCGCTAATCAGAATTTGGTGCTGATGAAAAAGAAGCAGATTTGCTTAATGAATTGTTGCCATTTCATAACTAGTTTTTTCTTCTTGTTTATACAAACTCTTGCTTCCATTAAAGTCCAATATGAAACTTATTGCGTGTTCTCAACTTTTTTATGGATTTTACTGTAAGCTTTAATGTTGCTTAGAAGGTTTTAAGAGTAGCATAGAGGATTGTCATTTTATCTAGGTAGTTAAAGGACACTTGCCACATTTTTGAACCGAGTTCGTTAGTTCTGTTCTGCCATTTCTATTTTCTACAGTTTATAGTTTGTTTTTCTGGTAACCAGTCTATGCTAAAAAAGTAGTCTTTTTTTCCGGTGAGTAAAAAAAAAAATAGTCTTCTTGATCTTTGAATGTTGTGTTCGATCACACAATTCTAACTGGGAATGATACTATTGCAGCGTACGGATCTTTCACCATTGCTGAAGCTTTTACAGACAAACTTATCTCCTGGTATAATATCCAACCAGTTTCAACATGCTTTAAATATCTACCGCTGTGCACTTTTTACTTAAAGAATTGTATTTGATTATGTAAAATCAGGTTTCCACTCTATTACCAGATGAAGTTTGCATTTCTAGTATGGCTCCAACTTCCAACTATTGATGTAAGCACAATAAATATTTGTTCTTCTTGGCATAATTTTTTTTATGAAGGTTATAAATTGTGATCGGATTCTACTACCTGTAACCTTTTTTATATAATCTTTTTGTTGTGGTTTCAATCGGTTTATGTATATCTTTGTATATATTTACTACACCAACCTATTGTTGGTTAAGAATATGCATACTCACCTTAAAAGATTAACAATGTACGTACTCACCTATAATAGATTCATCAATCAACACACTCCGGTTAACTTATGCTAACTTATTAACAGATTTTTGGTCACGTGTGATGTCTGTTTTACCCTTAAATCGTAACTGGAAGTGGTCACATGATCACACGTGAGTCGTGACCAAGTTAACATAAGTTAACGCTGGGGTGTGTTGATTGATGAATCTGTTATAAGTGAGTATGTAAATTGTTTATCTTCTAAGGTGAGTGCAAATTCTTAACCACCAATAGGTTGGTGTAGTAAGCAATAATTTTCCCTATAATGTATGAAGAGTTTGATTTGGTGTTTTTGTGCAAAAAACCAATTTTGTATTTAATGACATCTTTTTTTGGTTGACAGGGTGCAAATCAACTGTATGTTAACCATCTGCGTCCATTCCTTTTGAGGCATCAAGCCAGGCTCGATCAGATTGTGGGTGTTATGTACACTGAAATGGTAAATTATCTTATATGTTTAACATTGTTAGAAATATGTTATCTTATTTTTGTTATTGACATTTATTAAATTGCATATAGATGCAAATATTGCCTTTGCTGAGAATGTAAGCTCTTTAATATAATTGGGAATGTGCTTGGAAGTTTAGAACACACATCGAGTGTGCTCTTCTATATTATAGAACAATCTTTAAGAGTTGGCTCTTTGTATGCTAAATTGAATATTTATGCAAATATTGCAATTTCTAAGCATTTAAGCTCGTTGGTTGCAGCACACGTCTATTATGTTCTCCTACGCTATAAGACAATCTTTAAATAAGAATTAGCTCTTTGTATGTCATAAAATAGTGTTCATCAGAATTTACTAGCCAGGTTGAGTTTATACTCTAGTAGATCATGAAGGATCTTTGTTATCAAAAGGCTTGAGTAGAAGATTGTTTTAGGATTGCTTTCACATTACAATTTCTTTTGCGTGGGTTCTGTGGTTTTTATAGCTAATTTGTGTGGATAACATTGGCTTCATAATCAATCTTGAATCCCTACTGATTCTACATTTCTCAATCCGGAGTTATAACCAGACATTGGAATGAGCTGATAAGAACATTCATTTGGGTAACCCCTTTGCCATTGAACAACTTTAAGCCTGATAAGTTATACTATTATTATCTCCTTGCTAGACATCTTATTTGGGAGTAATTATAGCTAAAGTATATTTTTGTATTGTGGGGGTACATAGTTATTTTTGTTCTCCTTTAAATTGTTTTGCTAAACATCTGAAAAGTACAAATCTAGTTTTGTCTAACACGTATATGAAATATCAGGCTAAATTTCTGAGTGCGCACCAGGCTGAAATGCAGTTTGCAAAAACAATGGCTATAAAGCTCTACTCATCAGGTATTGCGTGATATTCCTGTTTTTTACCAGCTTTCATGTTAGGTCCATAACAAGAAAGAACACTATCATGTGAACTCTTGGTTTGCGAGTTTTCTCTATACGAGGAAGTAGAAAAGGAATGTTGACCTACACATAAAGCTATATACCTATGTTCTCCATATAGTGTTACACAGTTTTAGGGAAATTGTCACATTGAATATATAAATATACTGTAAATACTAATAATTAACAGGAAAACGGAAGAAGGTTATAACTCAAATTAGAAGAAACCCCTAATTTGTCATACAAATAAGAGAGATTGCAACAACCATTTTCTTATAGCCTAGCTATTTTATGTTTCCCAACTGACCTCACCTTTCCACAACTTTAGTCCCTGTGTCATTAAGTAGTGGCAGGATAGAAAATTTTATGATATGGGCCAGTATGTTCACGATTTTTTTTATTTTACATTTCGACTGTAAGGGAAATTTGCTAAACTCATATTTATTGCCAAACAGAACTTTTGTAGTTTTAAATATATAACAAAAACGCTAAATGGAGGGATTTAAATTATAAATTGGACGGGAGATATTCTTGCTATCTGGGTGGGTTTTGTTTCCCGATGCTTTTTCTGGTGTCTTTTATTGGGACTTTTGTGGAATTTAGGGGATTTTTGTGCTTTATACTCCATCAATCCTCACTTTGTTTTTCGATTTTCTCGTGCCTTCTGTATCGAAGCCAAACAAGTATTTGTTGATACAAGCCAACCAACACCAGGACCAGCTAATAGAAGGATTCAAGGTCCCACACATGTTCAACCTCATGTAGAGGAGGATCAAGTATCAGATGGCGAGAATGAAGAATGAAACTGGTGGATCTATTCTTTGTTTTTACCAAGTACATCGATTTCTTGCTTGTTAGTCCATTTTGCTAGTTGCTTTAAGTTTTTAGAGTTTAGTTCTTGTAAAGTAGATGGCTTAAATTTATAAATTATAATGTTCCCTATCTTCAGCATGCGATTTTTTTATTTTTTTTTGGCCAAGTTCGTTTTACTTTGTGCGTCTCCTGTAGATATGAATACTGGTGGTATCGTAAATTACTTCTTCAAAATTCTACTATATGTTTTTTCTTTCCTTTTCGATCATTGGATATTCTACTATTATATTTTTTCTACCATGAGAGTTTGAGAGTTTCACCCGCTCTTGTTATCATCAATTTCATGGATAGACATCGAATTATCAGTCATTATTTTTTGGTTATATAATGTACAGTTGTACACCCTCAGATTGGTAATCTTGCTTTTTGCACGTCGAACATAATACATATCTATGGAGAGATTGCTTAGGTGGCAATTGACCAAATATGACAAAAAATTCTTTAATTTATAACTAATATAACACGATGCACACAGATTGATTAGATGACGTGATCCCCACATGTATTTAATTTTAAAGTATCAAAAAAACTGATCAATGTAAATATAAATTGAGCAAGTCACATCCCCATATAGTAGATTGTATCGTAACG
Organism: Primula vulgaris; assembly: GCA_963920805.1. Taxonomy (NCBI): domain Eukaryota; kingdom Viridiplantae; phylum Streptophyta; class Magnoliopsida; order Ericales; family Primulaceae; genus Primula; species Primula vulgaris. Next base: position 46,094,199 of record OY987212.1, read on the forward strand.
AGTTCTACCATCATACGTATATTGCTATAAATGCTAAAATAGTTTACATGGACCATGGAAATATTTTCCAGATAAGTAGTTTACAGGGACCACGATTTATGAGTGGGATGTCAAGTACCGTTTCCTTTTTTTCCCTTACCCTGATTGGTTCGATACTTGCTAAACAATGGAGCTCGTGTCACTTGATCGATCCGTGTAGTATCTGTATAAATGATATTGCCTTGTTTCAGAGCCTTAAACTTATAATGTACTTATAATGTAACCGTGGCTTGGACGTATCACACACTTTGGTGAAGTGTTCCGACTTCTGAGCTGTATTTACATCATCAATCTAAACTTTGTTCCGTGATTAAGAGTTGTTTTCTGTTCACCGTGATTAAGAGAAAAATCTTTATTCGTTTCGTGTGGCAAGTTAAACTGCAGAGTCAGTATCGAGTGTTGGACACAGTTTGGGACAATGGCTCAATTTTGTGTACACATACCCAATTTGACGGAAGTGGGGTACCTGACTCTGAGTCAGGGTGACTCAGAGTCCAAAATTGTATTTAAAACGTTCAATTTTATTTTAATTGTCTTTGATTTTTAAAGTCAAAATTATGTAAAACTTACATAATTCAATGAAATCAAGTTATAACTATTATTTGAAAATTTTGAATATTATATATGTAGTATACATACATATTATAAATATGTATATGTAAATATAATAATATATACATACAAAGTGTTGCTTGTTGTTTATTTTCATATTTATAAGTTTTACATAATTTTGACTTTAAAAATCAAAGACAATTAAAATAAAATTGAGCGTTTTAAATACAATTTTGGACTCTGAATCACTCTGACTCCCTGCTGATTGCAGAATCGTTCAGTAATTTTGCATCAGGGGACACTGCTTTAGTACTTTTATAAGAAGATACAGAGAAAACATCTTCCTTAAATTAGGATTTTTTTTCTCTCTTTAATAATCATCTACCCTCGTTTCGTATCGGAGGTAACCTACTTGTGGGTACGAGTAGAGCTGGGTCCCGTGCGGTCCGGTTCGATTTTTGGTAAAACCAAAACTAAAACCGAGCATATTTTTCGGTTCGTTTTTTTCGGTTTCGGTCTTTTTATTTTTTGGACCGAACCGGACCGGTTTTTTCGGTCCAGTTTCGGTTTTTTTCGGTTATTTTCCGGTTTTATTTTTTATTTTTCGGTTTTTTCCGGTTTTTTTCGGTTTCGGTCTTTTTCGGTTCGGTTTTACTAAAAACCGAAACCGACCTGAATTTTTTTCGGTTTTTCGGTTTCGGTCTTTTTCGATTCGGTTATCGGTTCGGTTCGATTTTTCCGATTTTTCGTCCAACCCCTTGGAGTACCAGTATTCAAACATTGGTCATAAAAACGGTATACTAGTCTCTCAACAAGTATCTAATTTAACTTGATTGAATAAACATATTAACCTTTTCTTTCTAGCTTCTAGCCTGCCTAAGTGCATCACAGCATGCACCTTTGAAAAATGATAGATAAAGTCGGTCTTGGCTATATATAAGCCTATAACTAAAAACAAAAGTGAAAATAGCTAACACACTACAGAAAAGATCCAAGTGACAGGACATATGGTGCTGTATTAATTTTAGTATCCTAATTAGGGACCATTTGGAAGAACGATTCAACCTTCTGTTCGTAGTAATTTTCTTGTATTTTGTATTTTGTGCTTATATGTTCTTTCTCTCTTTCATTTTGTGTTTCGCATCGTCAATGATATTTGAATCTAGAAATGAAATACAATTCCGGACTCAGAGAGGCCATGTAAAGGGCTTCAAAAGACGTCACTACGAGAATTAATGTAGCGCATATTAACTCACTAAATGAATTGACATGGAACCAGACTCGATCATCTATAAATGAATCGAGTCAAAACATAGTATGTTTAAGGCTGGTTTGAGATTCCATTTGCAAGCCTCACCAGCCTTTATGAGCAAGCTCATGTCCTACACTTTTTCCTTCTTGAACTATCCAGGACACATGCAATGTTTAGAAACATACTCCCTCATTCCCAAATTGTTAATCCTATACGAAATTACGTGTAATTTTGACCGATAAATAACTCATATCTAACTTGTCGAAATCGAATTTTTTAAAATTTAATCACATATTTCAAATGTTAAACTATATGAACAAATTTAAAAAAATTATATTTCAATAATTTAAGCACGAGATATTTGCCAGTTAAAATTGCACGTAGATACATAGTACCCATTTTGGGACGAATGAAGTATTTTTGGTCCAAAATCACAATTACAAAACATGTTTAATAAATCCACCAGATTTTTATTTTTGGATTTTTGTAGCCTGAAAATATGATTTTTAAAAGATAAACAATAAACAAAAAATCCGGAAATCACCAAATTATATTATTAGGAAACGGAAATGTCACACAATTAAATGAAAACTACAAGTATCACCGGTATATTTGCCCTTCTTGACATGGATTTTTTAACTTTTAAAAGAAAGGAAATATGTTTATTAGTACTCCGTAGAAAAGAGAAAAACAAGGAGAACGTGTGAAATGAGAGTTTACTTTTGGATCTTTCGCATTCTGTTTATATCTTTTTGGTTTCGTTTGACTGGTCCCAGAGCCAAATAAATATTCACAGAATTGTTACTTATTTAAAGTCCAAAATGTGAACCCTTTTATTTCCACACTCTCATGCATATATTCTCTACTTTCAGAAGGGGTGGGAGAAATATGCAACCTTTTATTGCTCTTTTGGGTTTTAACATTTATTTAGGTAAATGGGGTTATCTTATAATTTTCCATCTTCTCAAATGAGTTTAAACATTTAAACATTCTCAAATGTACATTTGTATGATTGTATCTTCTTTCTGATAACTAAATTGCTTGTTTTGGAATTGCATGGAGTATTATTTGGAGATTATCATGATTTAATTTATTCTATCGGGCAAGTGTCTAATCTTTAATCATGATTCAGTCCCTTAAATTGGTGGATTTCTTGGTTTTGGTAATTTGCTGTGAATTCAATTGTTATATGTTGCGATTATTTTGCTTAGACATGCTAAAATCCATTTTAATTTTGTTTACAAATGAACAAAGATACATTATTCAAATTTTGTATCCCCTACTTTTTTCTTCTTCCTAACTAGTGTAGAATAAGTTTTCATGATCAAAGTTATTACTACTTATCTTCTACAGCTAATCCTAATTATGGTTATGGATAACATCATTAGACACGGAGCAATAGGAGATTATGGTCCCATGAGAGTTTTGTCTAACTTATCATACAATGTTGGAGTGGTTAAATAAATGGTCAAGTTAGATTAGTTAAACCTTTTCGATTTCTGTTCTAAAAAGTTGTTAGGATTTCATAAATGAACGCTAAACGTAAAAATGATTTTTGTTATGGAACTCATTTGCAATATAATACTGGTTCTGTTTATTTTTGCAGGTTGGAACTAAGTTACCCATGCTTGTTTGTTTCAGCTTTTAAGCTCCGCTTTATTACTTAAAATCTGCATTCGTTTGGTTTACTGGCAGAAAAGCTGAGCTTCTCTGACGTTTTGGCATGTAAAAGCTAGAAGCTTTAAGCTCTTTTACGAAACTCAGAGACATTAAGCTTATTTGCTTAAAATTGTCCAATCAAACAAGAGAGTCTATCGATTGATTTACAGTTTTCACCATTAAACATGAAACTTGGGTCTAGAAAGAGTTGGCGCTCAGTCATGCCCCTTCCTCTAACGAACAAATCCACATCTAATTTTTGCATGTTTCCAAAAACCAAATTGAACGAGTTTGATTTAGAAGGAACACCTGTGTATCTCAACGTCTATGACTTAACACCCATCAACAGGTATTTGTCTTGGGCGGGCCTTGGTGCCTTTCACTCCGGGGTTGAAGGTTACTTACTATCCCTGTATGCTTTTGTCAAGTACAATTGTAAAATCACATTTATTCTACATCTTTTACCACCTATTAAATGTGCATTCCTGAATAATCTATTTTTTTTAACAAATTTAGTTACAGTAGCGGGTGCTGTTGTCGCAATGTTTTGTCTGCAGTTGTTGTCTCCGTTTATCAGTTTGTGCAAGAATTTTTCTTGAGGAAAATTTTATGAGAATAAAATGGTCTTATTATTATATCCACTTTTGTCAAGATATTTTCTTTTGCATGACATTTTCATGTGAGAAATCTTTGCACCAAACGGAGCGTTAGAACTCAATCCAATAAATGCACTGCATGAAACTGCACCACCACCTTCAAATATGATACTTTAACGATTTTGATGAGTAGAACTTCGCAAAGACACCAATTGGAATTTCAACTTTTTATTTTAGAAAGAACACAAGTCCCTATTTCTAATTATAAATCTTGAAAAGTTGAATGGAAATTGGAAACAATTGAAAATAAATACTACAAGGGATAATAAAGGACGAGGGTGAGAATTGGCATCAAATTTTCAAGGAAAGAAAGTTCTTGGACATGTCTGTGAATTTGCAGTTTTAAAATTATATTATTCTTATTTTTTTCTTTTATGCATTGGTTACAGTACATGGGACGGAGTACGCATTTGGAGCCCATAAATGTCCAACAAGTGGTATGTTCGAGGTTGAACCTCGCCAATGCCCAGGTTTCAAATTTAGAAAATCAATATTCATCGGAACTACGCACCATGACCCTACTGAAATCGATAAGTTTTTTGAGCTAGAGTCAACAAAATACAAAGGCAATTCATATCACTTGGTTGCAAAAAACTGCAATCATTTTTGTTCGGATATATGTCTCAAGCTTACAACAAAAAGAATACCTGAATGGGTAAATAGGCTTGCGAGAATAGGTGCTTCATCTTCTTTTTCCTCTCACCTGCCGTTTGTCTTTTAGGCCTTGTTTAGTTGCGGATTTCGAGTTTGGCTTTTATTTATTTATTTGCTTGAAACTAGACTCGTTTGGTTGATTAGCTTCGAAGTTGATTTTTTCTGGGTATTTTCTCTGAAAAGGGTAGAATCTGAGTTGTATGACCCTAACTTTTTTTCCCCTCAGACTCAAAATACCAGCTATTATTTGTTAATTTATGCAACCAAACTAGTCTTCACACTTGAATTTTATCGCTTGATTATGGTGAGCCGTTAGTAGGTATGCACTAGGAATAGCTTCGCAAAAGCATAAATAGCTAGTTTTCCATTGTAAGATTCAATTTTTGATAATAAAAAATGGAAAAATCTTTTTAGACTATTTTTTTAATGAATTTTAGTATTATTTGTCTTGAACCGACTGGAACACTAAGGAGACAAAATTAAGCAACTCTTAGAGCACAAGAATACAAGTATAGCATTTCCCTTGAACTGAACTTTGCTTTAGCCAAGTGCGAATATTGATGTTTTGGTAGAGTAATTGACAACTAGAATTTTTGACTGCCTATATTTCTTTCTAAACCTTGATGTAAATTATTGAAATCAAAATGAGGGTTAAGTTACAGAGTTTAACTTTAGATTAACTGGGTTTTCAAATATATGACATCATGATGTCATTCCAATTGTTTTACCTCCCTAAAATCCCACAGCAAGACCTTTTAAGAATCTCGGTTCGTTATTATAATATTTACGTCACTATAGTTTATTTTTTCCTTATTGTTTTTGTTTCCTCTCCAGGTTCAGTTTGCAACTGCCTACTCCCAAAGGCATTCAGACCTTCTTTACGACATAACCGTAAATCTGAAATTATGGAAAGTACAACAAAGAGACAAAAAAACAGCTTTTGTAGCTTCTCATCATTCTCAAGAAACTCAAGTAGAGAGAGGATCCGAAAGCTATCGACCCCCACAGAAGCAGAAAAGGAGAGGTGAAAGAACCAATTGTTTCAATTAATCCGATACAAAATCAGCTTTCATTTTGTATTTCCGAGATCAGATGTTAAACCATGGTGCCTGACCTTCATTCTTGTGTATTCATAGGATGTTTCCAAAGAAAAAGTAGTGATAGATTAATTTGTTGTGCGTACACAGGATCCAAAAGGAAATAGAGCATAGGCATGCACTACTCAAATTACGAAGTACAAGGTTTCAGTCTTAGACAACAAAATGAAATGTTTCTTTCCAAACATGGATGAATAGAATTTCTTTCTCAACCTTGATCAGTGTACTCTTTTGCTTAAAAACTGCAGATAAAATTTTCCATTTTCTGAGTCATTTTCCCGATGTATCCAAAGGAGCCAGGCATAGCAGTTTCAGTTAGATGCATAGCTATATCACACACAGCATTTAGTGAAAAATAAAAAGAAAACCCGAAGAAGATAGCAGCACACAACAACTCGGTTTTTGTTTAACAGCTGCGGCTAAACAAGCAGAAGATTTCCTCAGCCCGTAGGCAAAGATAGAATGTCAAATGGATAGACAGAAATATCACAACCTAATAAAGAGCAAACAAGACGAGCCAGAGAATGCAACCCTCTTTCAGGTCCTGGTACAGTGAGAATTAGAAAGAAAAATTCAGAGCAGATCATATTCATGTTTCATACCACACCCAACATACATGCTTTCCAAGTAATCAATCCCCAAAAGATATAAAGATAAAGCATCGCCCAACTTACACACTTCCAATTTGTCAAATCCCCAAAAGATACACATGAAAATAAAAGGCATTAACCCAGCAACAGTTTCATAGACAATTTGTTTCCCAATTGCACAAAAAGCGATATTAATACAAGCAACGAGTAAAGTGAGTTTGGCCCACATAACCACCAGACATTGCCCTTCTCACATTTGACTCAAACATCTTCGGATTGTCTCTCAATACAGCAGCAGCGTCGTGGTTCAGGGGATCTTCATGATTGGGTTGCTGCTCAAATAAATACATGAAAAATGAAATACTGGCAGTGACAATAGTTAAGAAAAAGAGTTTTGAGACTTTCATCAGTTTGTATTTAATAATTTAACTAAAACAAGTCACAGACGGAAAGAGTCGATTCTGAAGTGAAGTATTTACTTTCTGTTTCTAACCCCACTCTCTAGTTTAAAGACTGTAAAATCAAAAATTTGAGCAAACTTCAATCTCATTGGTTGATAGCCTAAATATCTATTATTTAGAACCACAGACTGTCTATATTTCTTCTCGAATAATATCCTAAAAGTGTTCACCTATTCAATAAAACTATCGATATAAGAGTTATCACTTTCTGAACAAGAAACACATTCTTAGCATTCCAAAGTGATGTAATTACCGTGAATAGATGATAAAGTCCATAGATTATGGTATTGACATTAAGAACAGGTTTCCAGTCTTCTCGAAGAATGTTCAGGCACACATTGCCTTCCAAATCAATGTTGGGATGATAGACCTGCAACAAAAATTTAGAGTCAAATCTACCAGATAAAATGTATACACTAGTAAGCACGCTTTTGAGTAGCAAAATAACACCATTAATTACCTTAGTCTTGCATTTGACCTTCGGTGGCTCATGAGGATACATGTGTGGAACTTGGAAAGTGAATAGGAATGTACCTCCTCTGAGAGGAAACAGAAAACAACAGAAGACGAAAAAAGTTAAAATATTGAGGTATGCATGTATGCAAATATGTGCCGATTTTTTTACAAAAATACGGAATGCAGCTTGGTCACATAATAGAACTGCAAAACAGTACTTAAAAGCACTCAGAAAAATCCTTTTCTTTTGTGGAATCCATACAGATGGACAAATCTTCAAGCAAAGTAATAAAAAAGTATCCAACAAATGCAGTTTCTGGACACAATTCAGCATCAAACGTACTCTAGAGACTAGACTGAGACGCAGCAAAGGCGTTTCAACAACTGTTGTAGCATGACAGAAGTAAACATTTTATTACTTCAAACCAAATCTTGCCCAATCATTGCCTCATAGGAAGGGTGAGAGAAAAAGTTGCGCATGATGGTAAATATACTTACAAGTAGTATCCTTCGTCAGGGCGAATAGTAACCTCGAAGTTCATAAGGTCATCTTTGCCATTGGGAAATGATATGGTACAACTCTTTGGCAAGTTAAGTTCACCCATGTCTGCAAAACAGAAAACAAGTAGGCTCTCATACCGTAGTCTGCAACAAATCCAAAGGAAAATAATTTCTCATTCTTTCTTTTGTAATGGCTAAATTAGGCTCATGCAAAATGCATATGTTCAATTCATTGCCAAGGAAAGATTCACAAAATTTGAAAGAACTAAATATAAGTCAAATGAGGGTTACTGGGAACAAATTATCCCCTTGTTTTTAAAGAAAAGTGCTGAAAATACAACCCAAACAATAACGCATAAAGAGAACACAATTCACACCTTGCAATCACTATCCATTCAGAAAACAGTTGTTCTAAACTTAAAAAGCTAAAATAGACTAGCTATTCATGGACAGCCAGACCATACATATTAAACATTGGGTACTGGAAACTTCAAGTATGATATACTTTCCGGGTTTGCAATATTGTAAAGGTTCACTCTCTTTTATACGCATGTTACATGATGTGTATTCTTAACTTTAAAAAAATCTAATGACTAACAAAAAAAATAAAATTATTAACCTTTGTGAAGGCGTAATTCCCCCGCACTTTGCTTCTTCCCAGCTGATGTGCCATTGGCATGTTCAGCCCTCTGCTTTTCCTTAACTTTGAAGAGTTTAATCATGATTCCTGCTGAAAAATCAAATATAAGAAACTGGTTTGCTTGTCTTTTTTTAAATATAAGCAAAAAACATTTCCACCAGAAGCCATGACTTTATCAACTATCATGTACATATTTTTATAGCAACAAACTCAACGGAACATTAACTTGTATGCATAAATTGAGAAATAAATTTTTTTTAATCAACGGATACTTGCATGATAAAATAATCAGGTTCAGCATCACATTCGCAAGTGCGAAATGCTTAATGACATTGTGCTTAATCAAAAAGTAAAAATGATCAAGTATCCCCGTTAAGTCTTATCTCTAGCTAATAACTTCAGGGATGCAACAAACGATGTAATACAATTAATCCCCAGAGATAATCACTTTCACTTAAGAACCAGAAATATAAACATCTTGCTGATTGGTCTTAAGAAACGTAAACATATACTGTTTACATAAAAATATTTATGCCTTTTGTTGACTAAAAAAAAGGCTTCTTCTCTGCAACATCATAAACACAGCACTGAAAAATAACCATAAAACTTTACATGTTAATCAGAGGGGTATTGACATAAGCCCAAAAGGTTCAAATCAAATTCTTAAACTTAACGCACATAACCAAAGTGATACTCCGTGTACAAGATTCCACATCACAAACACACATATTACAGAACATGCATCAGCGCTAACAAGATAGGGATGAGGATTGATGAAAATGATCATTTGACTAATAAACATCAGCATATAACACTCACACAATACCTTATGGCCTATTTTGGAACTCGAAAAACTGCTTCATAATAGGCACTTTACACCTAAAGTAAATTTAAATGGTAGTATATAAAAGGCCAATCAATATATGAGAGACCTCAATTGTAAAAGCAGCCAGTACATATAAAGAATTTCCAATAAAAACCAGAAACACAATATTATAACAGATGATTAAAAACAACAGTGCCCAAAAGAATGCACACAAATTTTTATAAATAGACTATAATCCAAGCCACATATTTCTCCAGAGAAGTAAAACTATAATCCACTTTACACTATTCTAACCTCGACTAAGTGTATCTCATTAGAACCAAATATGTTCATACTAAAGCTTTATTTTAAACTCCAAATTATCACAAGAACTAACACCCATATTAACATCTATAACAAAAACCATATGGCACATAATAGATGGATGAGAAACAGCGCTAAATGCAATCCGGGGCATCAAACTATCACGCTTGTTCACTTCTATGCCATAACCTAACAAAATTAATATAAATAAATACACCAAGAGACATAGATTGCAAACAAAAAAAACATTACAATTAGTGTGTAAAACAAGAAAATATTAAGTAGGCCTGGTCCGCCCACTAAAATAGTGGTCCCAACCAATAATATTTTATTATTCTATATAGATTTATATTAACTGTAGGCACAAGGGCTCCACAATCTTTTCCTAGGGTTTTATTGGTTGGGATCACCAGATTCCGGTAGACCTATTCCACCAAATATTTATTCGTGTAACCCGTGAAAAATGATCGAATAATGCATACATCTCTGGTTTTTATAACTATTTACTATCCCGAGTCCCGGCCTAAGATAATCACCTTACAAAACCTAAACATGATCACAATTCATACATAAATGAATTAAGCATCAACTAACCCATGATAAAAATGACTATAATAACCCTAACACTATAAATTAAGAATCAAAACAGAATTTAACAAAGGCTATGGATACAACACATACATACATACATATAAAAACAAGATTTATTAATACGATAAATAATACATATATAGATAAATATAAAGCAATCATACTTGATACTACGTTATTTATAATTATAAGTCGCTAAAACTTATAAAACGATCGACGATCCAATCAAAATATAATAATAATTATTATTACATATATATATATATATAGAGAGAGAGAGAGAGAGAGAGTACCTGCTGACGTGTTAGAAAGAATTAGCAGGAGCAGAGATTGAAAAGAAGAAATATTTATTGTATATATTAATACTATAATATAATCTAATATCTATAAAGATAGATATACAGCGTGTATATGAGGCGAGAAAAGGGAATAAATGAATGAGGATGTGTTGTTTTTATATTTTAATTTTAAAAGTGAAATTCATTTAGCCCCATCTATTTATGTATGTTTTTTTAAATGATTCACTCTAGTTTATGTTTTTGCAATAGACTCTTTTTACTTTTTGTCTTGTGTGATTTACCCCATACTTGTGTTCAGAATGACAATTTTGTGTGTTGAATTGTTAGTTTACGTTCAGAATGACAATTTTGTGTGTTGAATTTTCATGACTAAACGTATATTAATATAATTTTATCCGAAACTTTGTAAAAAATTATATACCGCACGCACCCCCGCCCCAAATTTTAAGAGTAAACAACTTATTCATTTGAACAAATAAGCAAGAAAATGTAGAGGGTCAGGCTGTAAGTCTAGACAGTTGTTAGCTTTGTCAAAAAATATACTATTATATTAAAGAATATATTTAATGGTAACCCGTTACTTTTATTTTTAACATTTAGTATTTTTATAATTGTTTGATATTTTGTTTTGTTTTGCAGGGGGTTTAGAATCATAAAATACGAAAACAATTTATAAAAAAAAACATATTTTAAACAAAAACCGTGACATAAAATAGTGTACATATTATTTGATTAAATAGAGAGTTGAAAAAAATAAAATCGTTTGGAGGAGCAAAAACTCACGGTGCCAAACTTAGTCACCAAACCTATTATGAAGTGAACCGGTCTTCTTTTGATATCAAAATTTAAACGCCGAATCCAAGCCATTAACCTGTCAAAGATGATGGACCGCTAGTGTATATTTATTTATACTTAATAATGATAATAATTCTTCATAACAGTAGTGAAAACTCAGAGTCCTGCAAAATTGATGGGAATATTTGATAGATGGAGTGGATAAGATTGAGTACTAACTTTGCACAATAATTCGATGGGATCGTTCAATTTCAATTTAATTTTATATTATGAAAATATATGCAATTTAATATAGAAAAATTCATGCATAAATTGTTAAACAAGAAAAATATCAATTTGATATACAATATATGAGTTTTTAGTAATTTAGTACTCAACTTACATGACTTTTAAAATTTATGCTAAAACTTTGTGCTTTAACCTCTAAACCAATACATTCATTCATGTAAAACTAACCATTATGGATCGGTACAAAATTGGTAAACATTTGTAAGTATTAGTAGTAGTTTAGTGACTTGGTCACGTGTGATGTAGGTTGGGTTTGGATACAAATTTAGTAAAAAGATGATAGTATAAGATATTATACATTGTTTTTCCAAATATAAAATAGAACGACAATAATAAATTGGGACAATGACCAAAACATTCAATTTATCAAAACATAGAAGACATAAAATTTTGTTCCCAAAACTTACAACACCTTAAATTTTCTTTCCAAAACATACAAACATATAATTACACGTATTTATTAGAGTTGTATGCTTTGATAAGAAGAGTTTTTGTTTGTAGTTTTTGATAATTAGAGTTCAAAATTTGTATGTTTTGGTAATATTATACCTAAATAAAATAATGCATTGATCGAAGATAAACCATTACACTTTAATATTTGAGTACCAATTTAATAAATTAGATAAGTTGAGTCATAAATTGCTAAAAAATATAATAGGTTGGTTACTAATTTAACAAATTTCAATTGATAAAATAACAAAATTAAAAAAGTTTGTATATAATCAAATTAAATTTGACTAATGTAAAAAAAACTCAGAAACTTTAATAAGAGTACTGTTTCGAATCGTATCAAGTTTGAGGCTGTATTTTTCGACGACAAAATATATGTTTTGACGCCAAAATCGTATAACTGAATTACAAACCGTTTGTAATTCGAATTTACGGTTTGAGGTTAACAAGATACATTTTGCAGTACAAAAATACAGCCTCATCAAGTTTAAGCAAGCTCCTCACTCTCTCTCTCTTTCATCGCCAATGGCTCACACTCGGAACGTAAACCCACTCTCTCTCCTCTCCGCCACTCTCATACTCTCTTTCTCCTCCGCCTTCTCTCCGGAAACCTCTACCAGCCGTCGGATTCTGGTCCTACTCGATGACGTGGCACTCAGATCGTCCCACTCGATCTTCTTTGGGTCACTACAATCTCGCGGGTTCGATATCGACTTCAAACTCGCCGATGATCTAAATATAGCGTTACACCGATACGGACAGTATTTATATGATGGGCTCATACTTTTCTCCCCCACCACCCAACGTAATTTACATTATTATATATATATATATGTATATACACACCTCCATCCCAATTTAATAGGAAGTTAGGGGACACGTGCAATTTTACAATGGAAAATTACTACACTTAACGTGTCGGAATTGTCAATTTCAAAAGTTAGTCACGTAATATGATTAATTATATGAATTGCTTTTGAAATTTACAATCCACCATTTTGAATGTACCAATTTTGCATTGTGAAATTGCGCGTATTTCCAAACTTCCTATTAAATTGGGACGGAAGGAGTATTTATGTAGTCTTCTATTTGATCCAGATTTTTTTAGGTTAGGGTCGTTTTTCAATTCGAACCTGTACCAATGTTGTTTTGTAAATGTGAGTTTCTAATTGGTTACACTATACGAAAGCTATTTATCAATGACACAATTTTTGAATTATCTTCAAATAATGTCAAACGGTTTATGTTTCTAATTTATAGTAGGCATTGTATACTTCCTATATGTTGAGTTTAGGCAAGAATTGGGACAACTAAAACTCTGTACTATAATTTTGGGGATATTAATATGTTGTCATCTTTTATATCGTATTATTAGCTATGATGATTTGTTAGATTTATCGACTGTATTCTATTCAGTACGCAAGAAGGAACTTATCGACTGTTTAAGTTTTAAATGATTGGATTCTGCGAAAAAATAGAAGATAAATGCTAACATGATTGGCTGAACTTTCTTTGTTTCATAATTGTTAACACAAAATTTTATCCTCTTTGTTTTGCATAGCTGGTAATAGTATAGATCGCAGTTGCATATGTACAATAAATAAATACTACATTAAACCTGGTATATGATTTCCTATATCTGGCTAATTGTGTAGTTGCATGTAGATTTTGGAGGGTCTCTTAATCCCGCAGCGATAATGGATTTTGTTGATTCTGGCCATGACATGATTATTGCGGGTGACTCTGCTGCCTCAGATACTTTTCGAGAAATCGCTACTGAATGCGGTGTTGATTTTGCTGAGGTAATTGCACATTCTTCGCTGCAGATACATCTATATCCTTGTTTTAAAGATATTTTGTTATCATGTTAAATACAATTTTCACATCAACAATAATATTTTTTGATTTAACGCATACACACCAGGCTAAACTATGGAATTGGTTATAATTACTTTATCCTAATGATTTTCAATTCTATACACTATTTCGAAGTAAAAAGGATAATTTATGGACTTTATTTAGAAAATTCTTTCATAAAATTTTGTACCGGAAAGGTGTATAATTCTGGATAAAGAATTTGTTTTTTCTTACTTAATTTCACTAGAAATTTAAAGATGGTGTACTAAGCACGACGTTTTTCCAGGTTGGTGTAAAAACAGAATCAGGTGATACGATAGTGATTATAACTGTAGTTGACCTCTATCATTTTCTCGTGAAAGTTTAGAAGTACAGAGTATTGACCTACTTTTGTTTTGCGTTTCGATGTAATCGAGATTTCTTGATTATTGGAAATTTCTTGATTGTGATAGGGTTCCAACTCTATGGTTATAGATCATACCAGCTATGCAGTTTCTAGCTCTGGAGGTGATCATACATTGATCGCTAGTGATGATCTCGTCGAGTCTGATGTATTTTTGGGGAGCAAGAAAATTGAGGTGAGTTCTGAGAGTTGTAATTACATGGCTTGTCACATGTCCTTGCTCATTAGCATTTACCAGCCACATAGCTTTTCAACCATTTAACTAATTACTTGGCGCTTACATAATGCTGCTTTTGAGTTTTGATAATAAGGGGATAAATATGTCAGTAACTTTTATCTTCAGGTTCTTTATGCCAAGGTTTAAGTGCTCAATTTTCTACTAATTCATGAGCCCGCATTTCACTTTTTTTTTATTGACATACTTGTTTGCGCTTACATTAGACATAAATTTTACACAGTCTACTTACTACCTGTATATTTTCCCTTCATTACTCATTGTTTTTACCTGCTAAGTACTTTCAAATAGTGTCCATGATTGTGAACTTTTTCGTTCCTATCTTTACCCAGGCTCCAGTACTCTTTCAAGGAATTGGGCATTCAGTAAACCCTACAAATAGTTTGGTAAGTTGTTCCCTTTTATTGGAAGTGTGTAACGGTGACAAAATATAAACATTTATATCACTGTTTGAAAAACGAGATTTAGAATGATCTCTCAGTATATATGTGATTAGCTGCTCACTTGTCTAACTTTTTTGTCTTTGTAGAATCAACAAATTTAGTGCATTAATTTTGTAGGTAATGAAAGTACTCTCAGCGTCACCCTCGGCATATTCAGCAAATCCGGAAAAGAAGTTATCGGATCCTCCTTCTCTTACTGGATCAGCTATACCTTTGGTTTCAGCTGTTCAGGTTTTACTTTTCCCCTTTTTTTAGAAAAAAAATGGTCAACTTTTCCTTTTTATGGCACGATTACTGAATTGCATGGTAGCCTGTTAAAACTCCCACCCCAACCTTCTAAACAGTGTCGGCCCTGCTATAAGCCAAACGAGCCAGCTAGCTTAGGCGCCGATCCCTTAATAGGCGGTAAAATGGATTTTATTTTTAATTTATATATTTGCCAAACAAAGTTGGCCACCTCCCCCCCCCCCCCCCCCCCCCCCCCACACACACACACACACACAATGTAAGAAGAACTTTATTTTATTTGATGCTTTATTTTGTGTAGTATAAAAGACAATCTTTTATTTTATTATGACATGGTTCGGATTTTTTCTTTTCCTTGGATTTTTCTTACGCATGGTATGAATTTTTTGGACAAAGTTAATAAGCCGTCCAGAAAAATGTACGGGCTTAAGTGTAAAAAGGCGCCGACCCGGCGCTGCTTCTAGAGGTAGCATATGTTTTGTAACTTCTGTCATACTTGTTACTTATGAGCCTTTTCTTTTTTCCTTTACAATTTTCATATAGAGTGTTTCAAGGGTGTTGAAACAACTGATAAGTGATATGTCACTTTTTCCTTATAAACTGCGTGAAGTAATTTATGGATGTTTGTAACTCCCTTGGTTGTAACTTGTAAGAATTAAACCCAAGTTGGTATACCATGTAAGTAATATGTCGATTTTTCTGTTTCTGATTACAGGCTAGAAACAATGCTCGGGCTTTAATTTCTGGCTCATTAAGCATGTTCAGTGATAGGTTTGTCTATTGATCTTTAAATTTGATAAATTTCATCTCTTTTAATGGAAGCAAGATGATGTATTGGGGTGTAGTTAGATATGTGGGAGCGGAAATCATATTTTTAAAGAACGTTGAGGGGTAGCTTTTAGTAGTGGATTCGTTAACTGTGACGATAGGAAACTCAAATGATACTTAAGTCTTTAATACACTTACAATGATATACCTCCAATGGGCATTGTTGCACTACCAATACTTGTTGGAAAACCAAAACGGTTTTGTAAGTGAATGCAATTTAATTGTGTAACTTACAATGCTAATTGCCCCCCATTTATGACATTATTGACATGTAACTCTTCATATGTTTTTTGGTAAAAAAACATGCATATATCTATATTTTTTCAAGACAAGAAAAAAGAAGAGAAATAGATACATGGCATCATACACATTCACACACAAACACATATGCATACATATAGAGAGAGAGTACCGCACCACCAATGGCCCGACCGTGGCTCGGTGCCGTTTCCGCCGAGTCACATGTGATAGACGTTGTACCTTGGGAACGAAGTGCCCATTTAGCCAGAAGCAGAGGTGGCAGGGCAAATATCGTTTAAGGGAAACTGCTTGCAGTTAACTCGTCTCGGACTTTAGTCCATTTCGGTATCATTTACATTATTTTATGTTAAATCTTGTAATTGATAATTATATATTTGAGGAAACCATTTTCTGTTTATTTGTCCATTTCTTTTCCGTAGAAATTATTGTGTATTATCTACAACGTACCCAACAATCTTAAACGATATTTTTTTTTTATGTTTCGTACGTTAATACAATAATTTTGGTGTTTGGATAGACAGAAAATTATTTCCGTTTCGAAAACAATTCATTGGAAAATCATTTTTTAACAAACCTTGGTTTTAAGAAATTGATTTTCCATTTGAATTGTGAAAATCGGTTTTTGTTGTTTTACCTTTTTGGGATTTCATGAAAATCTTTTCTCTGGTTTTAAACCTTCCTTTATGAGCAGTGCATTACTCTTGCTTGTATAGATATATAATTCGGTACAAGGACAGCATGTGTTTGCAAGATCTGTTTAAAATTTGCATACCTAGTCACGTGTATATACTACAAAACATGAAATGTTATTAGTAAGACATATTGGTTGGACATGAAATGTTGTATATAAATAGTAACAAGTCTTGGAACTGTATATTACCTTTTGATTTATTCACATGTGTACCTGTAAAAAGTAGAAATGAATAACGTTGAAATTCCATGTGCAGTCATGATTTTGTATGTAATAAACTGTGGCTAGTGATTCTCTGGAAACAGATTTTAGAATTTGCTTATAAAGCAATTGGGTTACTTAATATTTGTCAATAGATTAAACAATGAGTGGTTGTTTTTTGTGTCGGTTACGTGAATGCACATTTAGTTGAGTACTAAATGTTGTGTAAGTTACTATAACATAATCCATGATTTATTTTTGTAATAATGTACCAAAAGTCAAATTAGAACGTGTGCAGGAGATTTCCTACTGTTTGTCTTTTGTTAATTAGCCTAGTAAAGGGTCATGATTGTAAACTACATGAGCACATGCCTATTATCAGATTATGTAAGTAGTGTTGTGGAATTAGTTCAATCTGTTTGTGTAAAAGCTTCTGCATTTGCATACTCTTTAATAAGTTAGTCAAACTAATTGTATTTGTACAGTGCATATTGAGGTGTTATTGTCATTTATTAGAATATAAATGAAACAGTATTATTAAGGTATGCGTTTCATGGTGGTGATTATTCGAAACAGTTCTAGTAAAAGCCATTAAATTGGGGATTACGACAGAACATGTTTCGAAATAGTTCTTGTAAAACCATTTTCTGATTTTTCAGAATTTGGGGCTTACGACAGAACTGATTGAATTCTGAGATTGTTCTGTGTAAAATCAGATTTATCTGGTGTTTACGGCTGAATAAATCTTTCAGAATTTGATAATCTTTTTCGGGAATGAACTAGAATACTCTTGCAAAATCAATTTCTTGAAACCATGCGTGGTTATAGAAATTTGGTGTTTGCGAAGGAGGAATTTTAGTTTCATTTTTCGAAATTAGATTGTGCGTGTTTGTTATTTGAGATAACAAACAGTTTCCTGCGGGAAATGTCCGGAACACAGTGGGTGCTGGAACTGACCAGAACATTGTGGGTGCCGGTATAACTTCTATTAATTTTGCATGAGTGCATATTAATGACGGAGGTTACAAATTCGAAATCACCATTATTAAAAAAAAACACTAATGTGGTGATATAATGGTTGGTGTCCTTATTAATTGTGATTTATTGCAATTTAATTTGGAGGGTTACAAAATTTGTAACGGTAATCATTAATGAGATTAATGACGAGTATTTATAACTTCTTATTAATTGTGATTAATCGCAATTTAATTTGGAGAGTTATAAATTATTGTAACGACAGTTATTGTTGACATTTATGGAGAGCTTTATTAGCTAACTACGAATTGCAATGACGAGTCGGTTACTTATTTGGATGAAAGGTTATTTAATAACCAACTTTGTTCATCCAAGAGCAAATAATTTGATGATTAAACAAATTATAAATGGCCGTTGAGTTTTATTTTAATAATAAACAAATATCGGCTAATTTATTATTTGTTGAAATATTATCTTATTAATTTGCTGAAAGAACATTTAATAATTTGTTGAAATTAACATCTTATTTATTTGTTGGAAAACATTTAATAATTTGTTGAAATAACATATTATTAATTTGTTAGTAAAACATATTGTGAATATGTTGAGCTTGCTATTATTGAGAATAATAATTTAGTAATATTATATTACTATTATTGGGGGAGAACCCCGAGGGTCCCACAAATGTGGGGGTAACCCGTCGATCATGTAGATCGAGAATCTAAATGTACCCAAAAGCGCCTACGGGCGAATGGGAGAAAACCTAACGGTTCAGTGGTATGGACTTAAAACGTCTGAAATAAATGATATCGTTTCATTTACCACATTGAAATCGATTAAGTTTCTCTATAACAGTGTGCATGTTCTGAGTGAGGACAAAAGGGAATGCACGAACTGTGGGGGCGTTAATGTGTGGAAACATTTTTAACGTTTGGAAATCCACTAACAACTGCAAGCATACAAATCTGAATCAAAACTAGTGGTTTTGAAACCTAAAGGGCAGTAGCCTTTCGGTAGCCAAAACACTAGGATCAAATTGTGATAAGCTTGCTTGTTTGTGGCAATACATGAGTGACTATTTGTTCAAAATGAGCATTTTAGTCGATACTCTTGTGGTCAATAATGACATGTTGAATTATTCAACCAAGTCACTGATTTGACATGATATAGTAGGTGTTGAAAATATAAAAAACTTAAATGTTTTATTTTTCTAAATCTATTATTTAAATTGAAACACAAATATGAGTTTGTGTTTGAAGCAATGTATTGTTAAGTCTTCAGTTCGAAGTTTCGAACGGAGTACATAACCAAATGGTTCGATGCATTTGAGATGAGTGCAAAACCAAGAAGGGTTTAAAAGATATTTCATCAATTTATTGATGGATGTATTAAACACCGATATGTCTACTTGATGAGAAGTAAAGATAAATCAGTCGAGATATTCATTCAAGTAAGAATGAATACGTGAATACTATTGTTGAGGATTAAGACTTGTCAGAAAACATGTTTAATCATGAGTGTTCTGTTGTGTTAATCTATCAACTTCAATTCAATGATTAAGTGTTAATCATTAAATGATAGACTATTTTTGAACGTATTAGATATTGTCTAACTAGTTCCGAAATGGTATATTCACATGGATAAGAATACATGATCAGTATAAATGAAACGGTGAATATGAGACGCCATTCGCACAATTGTGTGGTTGGAATGTCATGTTGATAAGTTCAGGGTTAAACTCTGAATTTGTGCGGGAAGTGCGCTTTCCGCAAGATATGTGTTGAACAAACTACCTCTTAGGAAGTTGGACCAAACAGTCAGAATTATAGAAGGCATGGTGTCTGACTATAAGTTTGTGAAAGTTTGGTGCTACCTAAGAAAGGTCTCAATCTTGTTCCTTGAAGGACTTGGATAGGATCGAAAACGGTAGATTGTGTGTTCTTCGGATAAGCACAAAATATAGTGCTGATCGGTTTTAGTGCATAAGGCATATGACTTTAAAGTGCATATAGAACATTGTTCTATGTCCGAGAAGCATACTTTCTAAAAGAGAAGTTTTTCGCAAAACTCTAACGCCTGGCGAGTGACCAATACGTTGAGGGTTCAAAGCATTACGCTACCCAAGACAAGTGAACACTCAAACGGTACTGAAAAAATGCGGAAAGTGAATCTTGTAAGGAAGATGAAGTGTCTCGGCATGATAAAAGGGTAAGGAATGAAACTTCCTTTGTCCCTCGACCTTCATGAGTGAAGGTGAATCGACGACATTGAAATAATCAATGTTTTCCATATAATGTGTATATGGGAAGATGCCATCAACAATGAGGTTGATAGGCACGTGAGAAATAAAGTCAATTACTTTAAGTAAACTGACGGGTTTGATAATTTTAATGTCTATACTCTAATCTCTATAAAAAGTACGCATCATTAATTAATGAGAACATGTGTTTTATAAATGGAGATCTAGAAAATTAGGAACAACCCATTGGGTCGTGGTTCAGTGTAAAGTAAGCCAAGGTGTAAAAACTTGTTAAGTCGTTATATGGACTAAAACAAACACCTAACTTATCATAGCTAGTCTCTTGTGCGTCAAGAACTGCACTAGACCAGTTATAGCCAACTCAGTGAGCAGACTCAGTAGGTTTGCCAATGAGGCTTCTCAGATACATGAGGTATACTGCCAATCATGAACTGCGTTATACGAAATGTCCAAAATGTTTGGAGGGTATTTAGATACCAAGTGTATCTCGAACTTTAACAGTACAAGGTCCATTAGTGGATATGTTTGTACTTAAAGAGGTTGCAGTCTTATGGAGGTCTGTAAAATAGACCTGCATAGTTGGAGAAACTGTAGAGTTAGAATTCATAACGTTGAATCAAGCTACAGAAGAGGCAGATTGGCTGAGAAGTCTTGGGAGGTATTCCAAGTGGCCAAAATCTGTTCCCGCAATAAACGTGTACTGCTGCAGTCAGTCAGTTATTAAACGGGATCAGAATAATTTGTA
Source organism: Primula vulgaris (assembly GCA_963920805.1). NCBI lineage: Eukaryota > Viridiplantae > Streptophyta > Magnoliopsida > Ericales > Primulaceae > Primula > Primula vulgaris. The sequence continues at coordinate 46,115,453 of OY987212.1, forward strand.
TAATGGAAAGTCCCGACAAAGTCATGACATATTCGTCGGAGACACAAATCCGTAAGAGGAATTGCTAGCAAAATTGTGGTATCCATAGACTTTGCAAGGTCTAAGGATAATAATGCGGATCCATATACAAAATGTTTGACTCGTGGAGGAGTCGGAACATCATCGAGGGAAATGGGGGTTTGAAGCCCAATAAATTGGAAACCTTCACATAAGCTACCCAACCTGTACTGGAAATTTCAGTCTCAGGTTCAATGGGAAAACTGAACTGTGCGGGTTACCGAACAAAGCACTCGAGAACATAAGTTCTCAGCCCATTTCTATGATGAAAGAGTGATAGACCTGCACCATTTTAAGGGTGAGCATAAGACTCTTAATGAATCAAGTATCTCGAAGGTCGAGTGGGGTGAGTCAGGACACCTTTGACTTGTAAATCACGTTATATAGTGTGTATGGCCGATACTATGTGATGAGCTAGGGCTAAATCACTAGAGCACTCGGTTGAATTTGCCAAGGCAGTCCAGGGCCAAATATGGACAACAACCAAAGGGCTTAGTAAGTGGTGTAGAGAGGACACTGTGTGAGTATTACCCTGGTATGCACAAACGCTAAAGGGTTCAAGGCTTTAAGGCTACCCAATAGTAGCATATCAGATTTTACATCACTATGGCAGGTTCAAGGCGCGCGCTACCTGTCCTTATGCAGTGAATTCTCGTGGTTCTCTCGATTGCATTTAGGATGCACGTTGCATGTCAGTTGATTGCATTCATGTGGGGGATTGTTGGAAAACCAAAACGGTTTTGTAAGTGAATGCAATTTAATTGTGTAACTTACAATGCTAATTGCCCCCCATTTATGACATTATTGACATGTAATTCTTCATATGTTTTTTGGTAAAAAACATGCATATATCTATATTTTTTCAAGACAAGAAAAAAGAAGAGAAATAGATACATGGCATCATACACATTCACACACAAACACATATGCATACATATAGAGAGAGAGTACCGCACCACCAACGGCCCGACCGTGGCTCGGTGCCGTTTCCGCCGAGTCAGATGTGATAGACGTTGTACCTTGGGAACGAAGTGCCCATTTAGCCAGAAGCAGAGGTGGCAGGGCAAATATCGTTTAAGGAAAACTGCTTGCAGTTACCTCGTCTCGGACTTTAGTCCATTTCGGTATCATTTACATTATTTTATGTTAAATCTTGTAATTGATAATTATATATTTGAGGAAACCATTTTCTGTTTATTTGTCCATTTCTTTTCCGTAGAAATTATTGTGTATTATTTACAACGTACCCAACAATACTTTCTTGGACGCTTGACAACACTTCAACATGGCAAAACAAAATCTATCATATTTCCTCTAACTGAAAGAGGGAAGTTATTCATACATGTGCTGAATCGCACCATAGCAATGTAGACTGTAGTGTTGGTAAAAAAAATTTGTTTCAATTCAGTGGATCAATATATCTATATGGCATGTAAAGACCCTGATTCATCCTTTTTAACAATTTTCTGTGCAAGTTAATTCTTGATATGATTTAAATGTGTCTACTGTCTACAGATTCTTCAGATCAGAGGTGCAAAAAGCAAGAAGCTCAGTGAAGTTAATGAATTTTTTAATTATCATATCTCAATGCCTCTCAAGCATTACTACCTGCAAAATTCCTCAATACATAGTATTGAAAATTATATATTATTGTGACAGACATGCAAAATCTGGTAATGAGCAATTCTTAACTGAAGTTAGCAAATGGGTTTTCCATGAAAGAGGTCACCTTAAGGTGAGACAACTGTAATTTACTGTTGTAACTTTGCAGTTCTTTATAAGATATTATGTTCATATCATTATAATTGAACTTATATATGTCCGATAATGCCTAGGCCGTGAATGTGAAGCACCATAAAGTTGCAGAGTCTGATGAACCTGCTATGTACAGAATCAATGATGATCTGGTAAAAGTTGTCCCATGTAGTTGATAATTGATATCTACAAGTTAGTCTGAAATACCGAATTAGGCAGTTTTGTCATCAATTATGATTATTTTTGTTTATATAGGAATATTCTGTTGAGATTTACGAATGGTCTGGCAAGAGTTGGGAACCATACGTGGCTGATGATGTTCAAGTGCAGTTTTACATGATGATGAGCCCCTATGTCTTGAAAACCTTATCTACAAATAAGAAGGTACTTCGAGGCTCGAAGCTATTGTCAATATTAAATGAATAACATTCTCAAGATCTTCAATTTTGACTTGTCGAGCCATTTGTACAGGGTCTTTATTCTGCATCATTCAAGGTTCCAGATGTTTATGGCGTATTTCAGTTCAAAGTCGAATACCAGCGGCTAGGCTACACAAGCTTGTCCTTGTCAAAGCAGGTAATTCATCAATCTGGTTTTGGTTCTGTATGTAAAAGCCTGCAACTTTAGCCATTGTAAGTCCAATAATACTTACTATAACGATTACATATATATATACTAGTAATCATAGCCCACGCGTTGCGTGTGTGACACGTATTTGCATAAATATGATCCGGCACAAATAAATTTAACATTTTCAAAAAGTTTACAAAAATAATTGGATGAATATCGTAAAAATATAATGTTTTATTGTTATAATAATATAAAAATACATGTATAATGATTTGTTTGGGAGATGATTTAATATGTGGAAAAAAAGAATATTTATTTATTTATTTAAATTGCATTAAGTTATTTTAGTAATTAGTAAATTAGAATAGGGGCATTTTTGGAAAAAATAGGTAAAATTTGGCAGCGTCAATATTTCTTGAGTTCTCTTATATTAATAGTATGATATGGGGAGCGTTCAAGGGACACTTTTGTAGACACTTTTATGCAAAACCGCTCCAAATCAAAAATTGATTAATGCAAATCTCCACGGTTTCACGACGGGAATACAAATATGTGTCTTGTTTTTTTTTCGAGATGTATAATTGCATGTATTGAATTTTTAGATTTTACCTTAATTTCCAAAACATGCAATTATACATCTCGAAAAATAAACAAGACGCATATTTGTCTTCCCGTCGTGAAACCGTGGAGATTTGCATTAATCAAATCTTGGTTTGGAGCGTTTTTGCATAAGAGTGTCTACAAAAGTGTCCCTTGAATGCTCCCCTATATATATATAGCAGGATTAGTTAGTTTTTGTTTTGGTTTTGTCTGTTATCATAGAATGCCTTTCTGTTCTGTCTCTTAGATAACCATAATCAGTTTGTGACTAATAGAAATTTTACTGTGGCAGATTCCGGTTAGACCCTTCAGACACAATGAATATGAAAGATTCCTACCAGCAGCGTATCCTTATTATGGAGCATCTTTCTCCATGGTACCTCTCTCGTTACTGTCGTGATATCATGTTTCTTTCGTAAAAAATTTTGTGGCTCAGTATAGCAGTGTGCTGTAGAAAAATACATCATCCCCTTGTTTTGGTGCCATTCTCAACAGAATATGTAACCGGAAGAAAATCTCTGAAAAGAAACATGGAACCAGTAACAACATTTCGTTTTCTCTCACATTTTCCCCACATAAATCATTACTCCAAAAAGAGCCCTAATGCAGGTTCCACAGAGTCTTGATAGAAGATCTATCGAGAAGTTAAGAAGAAGGAATTAATTCCTATGTGCTGTAATTCATAAGTTTTAAGTTACTTTGAGGACTCTCTAATTGTATGTAGACATGGAACAATCCTTAAAAAAAAAATTAATATAAAAGAAATAGTAGGATGAAGGATTCCTCATATATAATCTTGTGCACCTTGGTAAGGGCTGAACCCTAACATGAGTACCCTAGGCAAATACGAGTCTTGTTAGAGATAGTTTCGTCTCATATGCAGCCCTAGGTTAATTGTTTTTCCCAGATTATTGTATTTTTTCGATCAATGATGTGGTTTGTGATCATTTTCTATTTTCAACAATGTTGCAGATGGGGGGATTCTTTATCTTCTCCATAGCGTACTTGTACAACAAGTAGAATAAAGACTAGTTGCTGATCCAGAGCTAGTTCCGCCTTTCGAAAGTTTAACAGAAGACGGCAGAGTGTCTAATGTCTATAATCAATTCGATGAAGAGGAGTTTAATATAGAATTTTTGTAATTCAAATTTAGAGGACAAACTTTCTTTTCATTACATAGAGTATGCTTCCTGTTGCCAATATTTTCTAAATGACAGTATGGTTGTGGAACGCTGTTACTCTGTTACAAAGTCAACAATTTTGCTCCGACTCTTTCTTCTTTTGATTGCAGTATCACATTGTGTAAGGGTTTGTTTGGCTTCAGCTTTCATGTTAATAAACTGCCTTCATTGATGACGCGATAAAGAGTTAGATTCATCTAGTTATAATTCTAAAACAGTTTTGATATAAGCTGAAATACGTATGGTTTTGGAGACTTGTTTGCTCAAGTGAGCATCCATCCTTGTACATCATTTTAGTCTCTCTTCATATCAGGTTTACTTGAGAGTTTCAGTTAAATGGTACAATTAACTAGACTAGTTAGCAAAAGATAATATTTCTTTTTATTTGGCCAAGAATTTGATAAGCTGTGAAACTGGGACGGAGGGTAGCCGAGTCCCTCATGCTCTCCAGTTTCGTATATTGCCATTTAGTATCGTAAGTTTTGATGAAAATGAACTATTTTAGTATAAATTCCGTTCAGAGACTATAATGCTAATATGCTATGAAACGGGTCCTTTCAACCGAGTAAATCCATGTTTCTATTAAAAGAACTACAGAAAAGGCACTGCCTATATTCTCAGCCACATACTAGGGGTTGGGCAAAAATCCATGAACCCAACCCCTAACCTGCCCAACCCCTAACCCAACCATACCGATTGGGCTGTTTTGGGCGGGTTGAGTGTCTAAAAAAAAATCAATCTGAGTCGCCCCAATCAGCTATATATTTTGCGGGTTGGGTTAGGGTTGAGTTTTCCAAACTGCGGGTTAATCCGTCACAACCCGTTTCAACCCGTAATATATATATATATATATATTTATATTTATATATATTTAGGGGAGGGATCCATACACACATAAAAAAACACATTATATTTACACATCAATCACAACCCTCCATTTACTTACTTTTAATTATCAAGATTAGTTCATCTAATAATAAGAATAAACACATAATCTTGACCATTAAAAGTTAGTAAATGAATGGTTGTGATTGATGTGTAAATATAATGTGTTTTTTTTATGTGTGTATGAATCATTCCCCATTTATTTTTATATACATTAGGTGTATTTCAATATACCAACCTTACATTCTTATTATATTTTAGTTTTGTTATTTATTCGTGAATGTTCTGAACATATTTTGATTGATTTTAATTTATATTTTTCTTTGAAAAATTCAATTTATTTTAAATTTTAGGTTAATTATATGCAAAAATATGAAAAATAAAAAACCAAAATGAAAATTTAATAATGAATGTCAACCCAACCCAACCCAACTCGTAATTTATTTTGCAAGTTGGGTTGGATTGAGTTGAGATTTTAATTGTAACGAATTGAGTTGGATTGAGTTGGTAACATTTAAATTTTATCAACTCGTCTCAATTCGTCCCGTCATTTATTTTACAGATTAAGATATAATTGAGTTCAATATGTCCGATCCATCCCATACCCGTCACTACCCCATACCAAATCAAATCACCCCCGTGATGTATAAGGCCAAAAAATATGCCTTGCCAACCCAATTCTGTCACGGATGTCTCTTTTCCTATGGGCACTGTCCTTCCAAATTGACCCTATCTAAGCTCTTTATAGTATTTTACTGTTTTTTGCTTACATGTCACAATTCAACTGGGTAGCCATGGTCACGGGAATGACAAGTCACCATCTAAGTTTGGCCCAAAACATAATTAGTTATCTAAATTATTTGATAGCTATGACCTTGTGGTACATCCCACACCCACACAAAAATGTTGCACTATGGCCTCCTTTTGTTACGGGATTAATAGATACCAGACTACTAATCCGGTCCGGAGTGTGAGTAGGAAGATCGGATTAGCAATCCGGACGGGATTAGACTAATCTAATACCACCCCCATGATATTACAAATTCTTTAAAAATGTATCAGTTATAGTCAAGTCTGCACAAATAGTCCGTTTGCATTTTACACTACAAAACATGTTATTTATGTGCTCGGTAGAACTTTAAGTCCAATCCTAATCCACATAATCTTTTATGTTGTTTCAGTCGAAGCGTTGGTCCAAGAGATTTGAGTTGCTGTCGGACTCATGTTGGTCCAAACACGATGGTTTGTAATGTTTTATCAAAAGATGATTTCATACTTTTACATGCTATACGGACCTTTGCTTATCGCAAAATATCAGAAAATTATTCGCCATTTTCTCTAGGAATTTGAAGAAACACTCGAGAAAGGCCAATACTGCACTTGTATACTGTTATTCGGCAGAATGTTTTATCACTTTCTTTCTTTCTTACTTTAGTATAACTTTTATTTGGTTTCTGGTGCAATGTACCTGCTCAAACGACCAACATTAGTCATCATTCATCCAGCAAAACTACAAGGATTTCAAATATTATACTATGTTATTACACTCAACCATTCATTTCATTACAATCTTTCCTATATAAACCCTTGAGCTCAGCTGTTTAACCAACCAAGCAAACCAACTTCTCTACTCTACTAAGTGAAGTACTTCCACTACATACTCACGAAAAAAATGGGTGCATACACAAAGCTTGCCATAGTAGCATTCTTGGTTGCCACGAGCATCATATCGGGGCCCACACAGGCCCTTGGTCAGGCACTGTGTGGCATGAGCATGGACGAAATCATGTTGTGTAAGCCTTCTGTGACGGCAGAGAATCCTCTGCCGCCAACGTTAGGCTGTTGCACGGCTCTATCCAAAGCCGACTTGGTGTGTCTATGTGGTTACAAGAAGAGTATAATGTTGGGTTCTCTTGGGATTGACCCGGCCCAAGCTATGCAACTCCCTGTCAAGTGCAATCTCGTTCAAGCCGTTCCTTGTGCTTGATTTGGTTATATCATCTTATGCTTGTAGCTTCAAGCATATGCATGAACTTTTTATGTTTTATTTTCCTCTTGTTTTTACTTTCCCCCTAATATGCTTGTAAATTTTCGTTTACCATTCGTGTGTCCGCATTGTTGTGCCTTTTCATGTTATTGTCCCTTTGTCGCGATGTTATTTTATGTGCTTGGTCGTGTGATCGAAGTTCTGTACCGTTGTGTTATATACAATGTTGTGAGCTTATTTATATACTTGCAAGACTTTATTTACCAAATTAAAAACGTTAAATACTTGCTCATGATATGTACTATTACTACCAGAACAAAGAGGACTGGTAAGTGTTCAAGTTATGAAACCATTTTGGCCACTAAAAAGTAGAATGCCAAAATCGGTATTTATGTACACTCCAACGTAAATAGTCAGTTTTTTCCATCAATAGCTAATAATTCAAGGCTAATATTGTAAAATCCCGTATTTTATTTTTATTTCCTTACTAATAATTTTATCATTCTTTTAAAATCTTAATAATTTTATCATTCTTTTAAAATCTTACCGTTTTGATAGGTCGTTGGATATAAATTATTCCATATGGTATACCTATTAACATATACTCACGTACCCAGAAAAGGAGGTCGCATGTTTTGTACTAGTACTAGTACTACTATACTAAATATTTATACATATGTATATATAAAAATAAAAGTCAGCTGTGAGCTATTTACAAGTTTTGCGTCCACCAAGCAAAAAGGTTTAATGGAGAAAAGTTAATTCCTCGCAGTGTAGCTTATCCGTAATCAAAATGCTTCGGTTGTTCCGTAGTGTAGCTTATCCGTAGTCAAAATGTTTCGGTTGTGCCGTATCTATGAGTGGTTTTCTTACTTGATAGTATAAATATCTCACTGCATTATTTTTAACAAGTGTTTACAGTTGAAAATTATATTTTCGCATATCAAAGATATATGCATATTGAATTACAAGTTGCAGTTTTTGAAAGAAATAAGTGTTTGTTACGTAAAAAATTTAGTGAAAATTATATGTGGATACGTTGTTGATGAAAGTGGATGTTTTAAAGCGTGAAATGTTTTAAAGAAAAACTTGTGTTTTTTTAAAAGTGATATTTACTTTATTGTAATTGTGAATAGTTTAGCCAGAAAGTCTGAGTCTAACAGAATAAACAGATTGATAAAGTCTGAATGCAGCTTAATGTTGCATTATATTTATCGTATTGATCACACAAAAAGAAAAATGTTTTGAACGATATATTTGTTCAATTTAATAAAGCATGTTTTGGGAATTTTTCTTAAAGATAAAGTATTGTTTTGAATAAAATGAGATAAATTGATTAAAATTATTTTCGACCCTCTATTATATTGCATGTTTATCACTCACTAAACTGTTTTAGCTTTATCACTCGTTTTTAAAATGTTTTCAGGTTCATAGTGTTGATATCGATTAGTCGGGACCAGACAGACCTCCTAGGATTTTATATCTATTTTTCCGCTGCGTTAATTTATTAATTTAGATTGTACGAATTAAATTTTTAAGTGTTTAAATTTCCGAACTTATAATTGTAAGATTCTTTAATAGAAATTGATCGTTTTTAATTGTTTAAAGCTAGGTTTTGTCTAACATGTGTCACCGCACGTGTTATTCGGTCGTGTGACCTCCAAATTAGGTCTGAGATGTTACAGATACGAGCTATCGGGAAAATGGTGCTTGGCCTCACTTGGTAGAATATGAACCACAACATGCATCATAATTTTGTAACCAAATTTAACACTCTTAACATCATATAATAATATCAGATTATTCAAAATGTCACGTATTTAACTAATCACTAGCATGCAAACCACAATATTTTGTCGACAAACTTTTTTTGTGCTAATTAAATTAAGCAATTAAAGCAAAGTTGTATTTAATTACCTTCATCAATAAAAGGATATACTCTGACGGTTGGACCATAGTTTTCTTACAAATTTCTTTGACTGGCTTATATGAAAAATTAAAACCTTCCCAATTCATACAGACAGATCAGATCATCGATATTGCACATCAAAAATAAGTTAAATAACATGCCAAGCTGATGAACGTTCCTCGATGACTAAGTTAATTAAGCTAGCTAGCCAGCTAAAAATTAAAATCAAATCTAAGAATTTTGTGTGTATTTAATCATCATTCATATACAGAAGTTTAGGTAAAAATACTAAAAATGTAAATTCAATCGATATTTTATTACAATTTAAAGTCTAGCTACTAATTTAAATAAAGAATTACACAATCATTGTAAATCAAATAAAATGTAGCGTCAGAAATCATGCGAGTTATACAGAAGATCAAGAGACGTGGCGTGGAATTATTTTCAATACTGTATGAGGCGGCAATAAGTCTTAAAGGGCCACGTGCTTGTTAACTTATAATATTAGCAAATATTATAGGGTTTAAAGATAAAAACTGTATCAAATTACGTGCAATTTTAAACGGATTATTATAACTATCAAAATTGTTGAAATATTTTTTTTTTTAAATATAATAATAAAATTTAATATTTAAACTATATGATCAAACTTTAAAAAATTTCATTTAAACAATTTTAATACCGGTTAAAATTGCACTAATTTCGTAACGACGTATTAAGTAGTTTTCATGACCTAAAATTCTACTTAGTCCCTCAGTTTCCTTTACGCTAGTAATTTCCAAAGATGACCATTAATTGGCCAGCATGATCATTTATTCATATGTACTCAGGAACCAAATTTAGTTTCAAGACACACTAATTAGTACAACTCATGTAGGGGTAGTTTTCCTTTCTCCCTTCTATAGTCGGAAATTCGAAAAAAAATTATGATGAAAAAAAGGGAATGTTTTTGAGAAAAAAAGGTTGTTTGACCACTTTTATTCAAAAACTTAATTATGTCTTACATGATTGGATTTTTGAATATAAACATATTGTTACTCATGCTTTTGGAGAATCTTCTCCACAAACACGTTAAATGGTGTTCCTTATTGGACAAATTTCTTCACAAATTACATAGCTACGTAATTTGTGTCAATCTTTAGTGGAGTATAAACAAATAAATTTGGTGTCACCTAAGAGAACCAAACACATGTAGGCCGAAATCCCAATAGGTTTCTTTTATAAATTTAAAAACACTAATTACCTTGTTCAAGTTAAGAATATTATACCGCGTGGTCATTGAGTATACGTAAAGTCGTAAACGATTGAAACTCTGTTATATATATCTAAAATACTCCGTTCAAGCTTTTTCTGCTGTAGAACCAAGTTTTAGCAAGCATTTCAATTGCCATATAGATGTTATTGAATGAATCCCTCTTTTGAATAATTTCTTAGTGATAATTAGTTTCGTAGAATGAAAGAAATTATTTATTTAAAGAAAAAGGGGGGTTGTTATTTGAAAAATATAAAGGGAAAAGAGGTTATTTTGTATTCAAGCTCAATCTATAAAATATAAAAAAAACTGGACCATCCACGAAGAAAAAGTCTAAACAAATGTCCGCTTTTGTGACATTGACACCTTTTATACTCCTATGAATGACAATTACACCAGGCCAGTATATCAATTTGCTGATTTCTCACGACATTAGTCATTAGTGCATGAGTGATGTAATTACCTTATATGCAAAATAAAATAAGTTTTAGGGCAACTTTTGTTTGATTTAAGATTCTCTTAATATTTCTGCAGTGACACTTTTTATTGTTATTTAGAACCGTATTCTTATGTGGAGGAGGTTATATGGCTTAGACATCAACTTGTAATTTTTTTTTTTCAGAAACGCTCCAAATCAATACTTGATTAATGCAAATTTTCACGGTTTCACGGTGGGAACACAAATATGAGTCTTGTTTTTTTTTTCCGAGATGTATAATGACATGTTTTGAAAATTACGGTAAAAATTAAAAATTAAAACATGTCATTATACATCTCAGGAAAAAAAACAAGACACATATTTGTGTTACCGTCGTGAAACCATAAAAATTTGCATTAATCAAATATTGATTTGAAGCGTTTTTTGCAAAAAAGTATCCAAGTTAACGTACATATAACCTCCCATATTCTTATATATATCATTTTGAAGTCATGTTTTACTTGGCATGTTTTTTTTAATTGTATAATGAACAATTATTTCGAGTAAGAATCCCATTTTAGAAACTAATAATGGAGATCCTGATATACATGCTTATGACGTGTTAGTAATATTACCAATCTAAAGCCTATAGTTACAAAACGTGATAGTTAGCATTGCCATAATTAGTTCACAATACATATTTCTTTAGAAGCTTAATTACTCAATAAGTAGAATCATCAAAATAACTTTCCCTAGATTGTCTCAATCTATCAAAGGCTATATGCTTAATCAAAGCTCTTAAATTAAATATGTTCAAACTTTAGCAAAATCCAGAATTACCATCAATCTGCTGGTTCTGGAAATCATCAGTTGATCACTTACTTTTGCTTCGGAGTCATCTTATAATTGTCAAAAGATAGTATTGTAATTTACAAACGAAGTCTATTTGTAAATCAATTCCTCAAATCATTTTAATATTCAGATATCTAGTAAAAAAAATAATTAATTGATTGTTGTTATTAAATGTTAAACAAGGACAATGACGTAATCTAAAAACCGATTCGATGTTGACAATAGAGTCCCTGTTAATTAAATTGTTGTAGTGTAAAGATTTGAAGAAAGCCACATGAATGGGCAATATTGTAGCTTTAGTGTTCAAGTATCCTACTATGTCCTAATAGTATCAATTGAAACACTTTTAGTCTATGCTTTTAAAATCTGTGACATAATTGAATAAAAAACTTAAATAACAAGTATATATTTTTGCTACATATCTTAATTAAGTTTCTTTACATTTTATACTTAATGTTAATGCGCTCAAATTAAACGATGTCACAAATGGTTTCAAAATGACCAAACTTCCCTTTTTGCAAATTGTAGTTATGAACTTACCACAAAAATCTCTATAATTTGTTAAGTCGTCTTATTGGAGATTCGTTTAGCAGTAAGAAAATTATCCATTTTTGTAAGTCGCATTGAAACCTGTCCCTTAAAGACTTTTTACATCTAAAATAATCACAACAAGAGAAAGAAAACACGACGCTCATTATATATATACACAACAATTTTAATAAATATTACGAAAACATTTTGTTCAAAATATTTAACTACATTCCGAAACTTGTATATCTTGGAATACAGTTCTTTAAATTTAAACTAGAGTCATATATTATATGTTCGATTATCTATAATATCGTGTTTCTTGTTATTTAACTGAAACTAAACTTATCATTTTACTATTTCTAAACCAAAAACCGTACTGAAAACGACTCGCGTAATGCGTTTTTCATCATTTAAGATAATATCACGGCGTAAAAGGAACTCACTATGGCAAAAATTCAAACCATGGGATCTAAGTAGACCAAATAGATAAATATCTAAACATCTTAGTTGAAAGATAACCCAGGGGTAATTTAGTCATTTCAGAAAGTGTTGCTTTCCTCTTTATATTTTTATAAGATTTTGACACATAATAATTTCATTTATTAGCAAAAAGTTAAAGACTTAAAAAGACTCATGTCTTGTTACTCTCTCTCTCTTTCTCTGTGTTACTCCAAAGTCTAAACCCTTAGACCATAAGCTTCATTTTCCCATGACATTGCAAAATTGCAATAATAAAATATACTATATAGATACATAACCATATATCTATACAACTCATTGCTTCTTTCATTCTCTCTCTCTCCCTAATTTTCTTACCTTATGCGTGCAAGCAAAATACCCTTTTAATCTTTGGCTCTTAACAGTTCCATTTCTCAATAAGCTTCATTTTCTAGCCCTATTTTTTTTATCCCCTTTTTATATCCTCTCTTTTTCATCTGCCCTCTTACATCACTTTCCCTATTTATATACTAAAATTAGACAAAACCCATATCACACATATATTTTCCTTTTTTGCTACATTACCAGGTAATCAGTTTCTTTGTTATTTTACCCTTCATTAAATTTAATCTTTTGTTTGTTATGAAATGAATTATTGTGTTTTAAGTGTTTCTGTTTCTGGGTATTACTTGTGTGGATTAGTTGTAAACTGTTGCGATTTTGGAAATTTGTTAGGAAACTTAGTGCTTGTTTTGTTTGAGATTTAAGCAGATAAGTTGAATTTATTCAGGTTGGGAAATAGTTGGCTTAGAGCTTGTAGCTTTTTCTAGCCAAAAGCCAACACAATTTCAGCTTTTAAACTAACAACCAAATGCTGTCTAGATTTTAAGCAAAAAGATGAGCTTTTAAACTGCAGCCAAACAAGAATTTAGTCGTCATCAACTCTGTTCCTGGGTGTTACTTGTGTGGATTAGTTGTAGTGAATTTGGAATTTTGTGAGGAAATTTAGTGCTTGTTTTGTTGGCTTAGAGCTTGTAGCCTTTTCTAGCCAGAAGCCAAAAAATCCTCAGCTTTTAAAGCTAACTAATTAAACGCTGTCTTGATTTTAAGCAAAAATATGAGCTTTAAAACTGCAGCCAAACAAGGAGTTAGTCATCATCAACTCTATGAAGCTAAATAATTTTCTTTTAATTTTAGAGAATTTCAATTAGAGTTCTTTAGTTTTAGCTTAATCTTCGGTAGCTCCTACATTCCAACATAGGTTGTCTAAATAAATAACGACTGGTCTATGGTAGTTGAAATTAGAAAATTAAGTGGATGATAAGGCTTGTTTGGGTGTTTCAATTACGTTCGATTTGTTAGCTTACAAGCTGCAATGCATTTGGATGACCAGCTTGAGGCTAAGTGAACCAGTTTCCTGCCTTAAAAGGTAGAAAATTGAGCTTAACTAACCCAATTATTTTCTAGAGAGCAAATAAGCCATCTTATTAGCTCAAAAGCGGCAACCAGAAAAGCTCTAAGTCCTTGCCTTTGTTTTTCCTCTTTAGTTACTTTCTTTGTGTTCATTTTGCAGTTTGAGTTGATTTAAAAGATTGGGACTTTGCATATACTCAAATGCCATTAGTTGATACTTGATAGGGTTGATATCCTGAAATATAAAATATTCCAATTGTTATGCAAGAGGTTTGATTGTAAGTAACATAGATGATCAATAAGCTGAGTTTGGTGGTCTTTCTTCTGCTGCTGATATTGTTTTTTTAGTTCGAGTAACTTTTAGAAATTGGGGGGTTTAAATTCTTTTCAATCGTACCAGCTAAGCGTTTTCTGTTCAAATTTCCTAACGGAAAAGAAGATTCCTTTTTCCTACCAAGGCTGTTTTTCTGTAGATGTGTAATCGCTGATTCCAAATATAATTAGTGTAAGAGCCTTAGTGTGAGGTCGAAATTCTGATTGACATTGAAGTAAGATTGATATGAAGTTTATTATACTTTAATTTACATCTGATTTATTTTTTTTGCAATTGGGTCAGATCAATCACTCGAAATTAATAGAGATGATAATCTAAAATTTAAAAATATCACATTTTCACTTTGTGTAATATATATAAAGGATCTTCGATCAATATTTTACTGGAATAGTTTTTTATTTATCTTTCTCGCACCTTGATTTGTTTGGTTAAGGTTTTTATTAGGAATAGGTTTAGCTCAATGGCCATTGTGATTGATCCAATCATTGGAAAGTCCAACTCAAGCCTAATTTATTTAAACCTTAGTAGAGTCCTACATGGTGTCTTGATATTGAACTTGGTTGGATTTCCCCCTCTCTTTTTTACAGATTTGATTCAGAAACATGGGGAATCATGTGAGCACGAGGACTCCTGAGACATCAACAACAATCAATTTTAATAACAATAATTTACATTTTACAAATGAACTCAACTCCTACGAAAACGCTTGCAAACTTGACGAGGACATACAATCTTTCGATACGAGCCTCCAAGCCCGAACAAGCCACGTCATCAACACCCTCGCATCAGGCGTTGAAGTCCATGCCCTTTCGTTTGATTCTCTAAAAGAAGTAACCGAATGCCTACTAGAAATGAACCAAGAAGTTGTGAAAGTGATATTGGAATGCAAAAAAGACATATGGAAGAACCAAGAGTTGTTTGAACTTGTCGAGGAGTATTTCGAAAATAGCCTGAAAACGCTCGATTTTTGCACCGTTTTGGAAAAATGCCTCAAACGTGCACGTGATAGCCAACTTCTCATCCTCGTCGCTCTCCAACAATTTGAAGAGGAAAATGGGATCGAAGGGAATAATAGTTATGAAAAAACTCGACGTGAGTTGAAGAATTTTAAGGAGCTCGGAGCTCCTTTCACTGACGAGTTTATTCAAATATTTCAATCGGTTTATCAACAACAAATATCCATGCTTGGTAAGTTGCAAGCTAAGAAGAAGAAGCTTGATAAGAAGCTCAAGTATATCCATGCTTGGAGAAAAGTTTCGAGTATAATATTTATTGCCACATTTGCAAGCGTGTTGATTTGTTCCGTCGTGGCGGCGGCAATGGCAGCACCACCGGTGGCGGCAGCTCTGGCAGCGGCTACGTCGATCCCGCTTGGGTCAATGGGGAAGTGGGTCGATTCGCTCTTTAAAAACTACGAAAATGCGATCAAGGGACAAAAGGAGGTGCTTAGTTCTATGCAAGTGGGGACTTATGTGGCTATAAAGGACTTGGATAATATTAGGGTTCTCGTGGATCGGTTGGAGATCGAGATTGAAGGGCTTCTGAACGATGTGGAATTTGTGGTTAGCGAAGAAGCAGTGAAGGTGGGGATAGATGAGATAAAAAAGAAATTGGGGGTGTTTATGAAAAATGTGGAAGATTTGGGTGTTCAAGCTGATATGTGTAGCCGAGATATCCGAAGGGCGAGGACTGTGGTTCTTCAAAGGATCATTAAGCACCCGAACCATTGACATCCGTGTAATGATCCTTCCAACAAACTTTCGTTCTTATGGTTTATTTGAAAATTGTTAAGAAAGAAATTGCGTTGGTATGTACTTATTTATTTTCTTAATTTGTAACTTCAGACTTAGCAATTCTATGTCAAGCATAGAGCATAAGAAATTTCTCTTGCTATGTTTGTTTCATTTTAGTGGTTTATACTTTCATGTTAATCTTAAGATTTCTGTTCTCATGCTTGCTATGTTTGTAAACTTGGTAGTTATATTTGTCTTCCCTTGAGAATATCTTTTTGCTATATTTTGATTAGAGAGAAATTTTGTATTGGGTATTTGTTTAGGCTCGTATGTTACCCACCAGGGCATTAATCATATTGTTTTGATGACATTGGATTTTCTCAGTCTGAATGTTCTTTCGTGAGAAGCTTGATAAAATAATAAGTGACCACTGCATGTCGCCGGAAATATTTAACAGTAGCTATACTTTTTAAAAACTGTTGGTGGCATAAAAATGTGTCATTTAGTCGTGTGCGGCTGAAGTTTCTTATAGCATAAATTTATGTGTACATTTTTTCATGGACACATATGTGAGCTCGATTGTTTGGTGCCCTTCGGAATACTAACACATGACGGTCTTCACTACCGGCCCTCCTCAAAGTCGTTGCTAGTACTAAAGATTCATAGGACTCATACAAACCTTTGGGCCACCATATCACTAAATTTCAAATACCTAAACGAGAGCCTATTACTTTCGTATTCATATGACCATAGGGTTGGAAGCAGATGCCAAGGGAATGTATAAAGTTATTATCAACTCGAAAGCGCCGGAGATCGAATCCTACCGGTGAGCATTTGACCGGTGCATACAATGTATGTACACCTGAGAACACCAACTTTGCTCATGTAAACATTACCACTCCAAATAAGAGTTAGGGTCCTGCGTCTTTCCGTAACGGCTTAACCTCTATTATCACCTACTTCTCCCGTTATTATTTAACTATACTTAGTAAACTCCGTGTAATTTTGACCGGCCAATAATTGTATCAAAATGATGATTTTTTAAAAAAAGTACCCTATATAGTTTAACATTTGAACTATATGATTATTTTAAAATTTCAACTTTCAGTAATTCAGGTAAAAGCTATTTGCCGAATCTTCAAAAGTTGAGGGCTATTTGAGAAAAACTAAAAAAACACGAGGATCAAATAAA
This sequence comes from Primula vulgaris, assembly GCA_963920805.1. Classification (NCBI taxonomy): domain Eukaryota; kingdom Viridiplantae; phylum Streptophyta; class Magnoliopsida; order Ericales; family Primulaceae; genus Primula; species Primula vulgaris. Next base: position 46,132,560 of record OY987212.1, read on the forward strand.
CCTAGATATAACCCACGGGAAAAATAATACTCCAAGAAAAAGAAAAAGAAAAAGAACGGAATATCATCTGGCTTGTCGATCAAGAGAGAGAGAGACGGTGATTTAGCTACCAATTTCGCCGCTATAAAACCCCACACACTCACCTTAGAAAAAAAATCTCTCTTAAGTAAAAATATACTTTCTCTCTCTATATCTATACATGGATATCGACTTTACAGAGTATCGCTTGAGCACCGAGCTTCGCGGCCACGAAGATGACGTAAGTCCACTCCACACTCTCTCTCTCTATATCTATATATATATCTATACATCTATATATACATACATATGTAATAATTAATTAATTATCTCCGCCAATTTTCGATTTTCTAGTTTATAGAGTTATAAACCATACACAAGTGAAATTTATTTGTATGTATGTATTATTTTCTGCGGTTGGTTAATGGTTAATTTACGATCAAAATTAGGTCATTGACTCCTTGTCATATGTGTTTACTGTATAGATGTAAATATTATTTCCTCCGATTGGTTAGTAGTTGATTTGAGATCAAAATTAAGTTCGAGGTATTTAAGTCGGTATACATTTAGATGCATATGTATGTAATGAATTATCTCTGCCAATTTTTCGATTTTCTAGTTCATAAGAGTTATAAACCATACACAAATGACATGTATTTGTATTAATGTATATGTGTATGTATTATTTTCTGCGATTGGTTAATGGTTAATTTTACGATCAAAATTAGGTCATTGACTCCTTGGCATGTGTTTACTGTATAGAATATAAATATTATTTCCTGCGTTTGGTTAGCGATTAATTTAATATTAAAATTAAGTTTGAGGTATATGCGTTTGTTTACATTTAGATGCATATATATGAATGTATGTGTAGTTTCCCCACATTTTCTCTCTCTATACATACATACATACATATGTAATGAATTTTCTCCTCTGTTTTTTCGATTTTCTAGTTCAAAGAGTTATAAACCATACACAAGCGACATATATTTGTATGTATGTATTATTTTATGCGGTTGTTTAATGGTTAATTTACGATCAGAATTAGGTCCTTGCCTCCTTGTTATATATGTTTACTGTATAAATTTAATTTAATTTTTCCTGTGATTGGTTAGCGGTAATTTGAGATCAAAATTAAGTTCGAGGTATATAAGTCCGTGGATATTTAGATGCATATATATGAATGTATGTGTAGTTTGCTGCGATTAATTAATATCTGATTTGATAAAAAGTTGGTCTGGATTTTTTGCGCGATAAATAAAGTTACAACTTACACAGTTACATATGTTTATGCATACATAGATAACAACTTAAATATTTCATATATACGCATATATACTTAGGTATGTGTAATGTCCTGGGATTGATTAACAGCTAATTTACGATCAAAATTAGGTCCGAGGCATATGCTGAATATACTCACTATCGAAATTAAGTGCACATGCCTATTTATTAAGATCAGATATGGTGAGATAATGTGTATACATATATGTATATTTGTATCATTTGCTATACTTGCTAAACAGTTATTTACAATCACAATTAGGTCTGACAGATTTGCAAATATCTATAACATCAGATACAATTAGATACGTAAACCTATGCATGTGTTTTTGTATTGTTTCCAGCAATTGATTAACATCACATTTACGATCACAATTAGGTCTGATCTCGTTATCGGCATTACCATATGATACCAATTTATGACAGGGCCAATGCCCAAAACATACAATCAACTAAAACATATTACCAAAACATACAACGCCTACAAGTTTGTTCCCAAAACATACAAACATACAATTACACATATTTATTAGAGTTGTATGTTTTGGAAATAAAAGTTTTGGTTTGTAGTTGTTGGTAATTAGACTTGAAAAATTGTACATTTTGGTAATTTTCCCTTTATTTTTGATGTGATGATGCGTGTGTGTGTATGATATCATATACAATTAGAAACGTAGATATATGTATAAACTTTTGTATATTTCCGGCAATTGCTAAACTCACAATTAGGTCCGATGCTTATATTATAACATCATATACAATTACACATGTATGTATTGTTTTATCATTTCCTGAAACCGCTTAACACTCAGTTTGCAATCACAATCAGGTCCGAGGCATCTGCGTATGCGGCAATATAGGCATCGCCACGTCATCTCGTGACAGGACGATCCGGTTCTGGACACCTGACCAATCCAACGGTCAAGATTACGCCACGTCAAAGCTGCTTCTAGGGCACACGAGCTTCGTGGGTCCGCTTGCGTGGATTTCTCCCAACGAGGAGTTTCCGGAAGGAGGGGTAGTGTCGGGCGGAATGGATACTTTAGTGAAGGTTTGGGATGTTCGGACCGGAGAGGCTGTGTATACGATGAGTGGGCATAAGTTACAGGTCACCGGTGTTGTATTGGACGGGGATGATATTGTTTCATCTTCTGTTGATTGGTGAGTTTATTATTGACTTGGATGATTATTTGCGAGTGTTTATTTGTAGGGATAACAGGCTAAAGATGCTTAGGTCCTGTGGGTCTTTGTTACAGTGTTTTTTTACCGTGTTATTGAATGCTTATAAGGAAACTATTGTCCATATGATAGGGGGTTTTCTTGGCCTTTTTTGGTCACTTTTTAAACAAGATTCTGCGAGTTTGTATCTGACTTGTGTCATCTTCTGTTGATTGGTGCGTTTATTAATAACTTAAATCACTGTGTCTGTGCGTGTTTATTCGCGGGATTAATCGACTAAGCTGTAGTTTCCTGTTTCGGAGAGCAAATGCTTATATGCTGTGGGTCTCTTATATACTCCCTCCGTTCCCAATTAATTGTCCATTACAAAACTACGTGCAATTTTGACCGGCCAATAACTTGTATTAAAATTGTCAGAATGAAATTTTTTAAAATTTAATCATATAGTTCAAACATTAAATTATATGATTTAGTTTTGAAAATTTTCATTTCGACAATTTTGATACATGTTATAAGCCGGTCAAAATTGCACGTAATTTCGTAGAGGACAATTAATTGAGAACGGAGGGAGTAGTGTTTTTATTACTATGTTATTCAATGCTTATGAGGGAATAGTTGTGTAGAGGACAGGGGGTGTCTTGGCACATTTTGGTTAAATGGATCGAATTGTTGGTTGATTAGTATAATCGTCTAGAGGTCACTGGTGTTGTTTTGCACAGTGGCAGAATCTTACTACGAATTCCTGATTAAGGTTATGATGTGGCTAGATCAGTGTGTTCCCATTCTTTTACTCCTAGAAGTTTGTCTAGTCTTAAGTTTAGCGCAGGACTTACTAATAATACATCTTTGGCACTAGATACCTCTTGTTTCAGATATAAAGCGGAAGTCCTTTTCTTTTTGGTAGTCTATATGTTCATGCATAGTTATGACTTATGAGCTCCTTAACCTTAAGTTTCTGATTGGATTATCAGTTCACATGAAATATATATTTTATTACTTGCACTTGTGAAGTAATGATTTGTTCACGGCAGATACTTCGCGAAACAAGCATTAAAATGTGTTCGTCTTCTGCTTCATAATTGTAGTTCAATAAGAAGGTGGAGAAAAGGCCAAGTAGTCGATGCATGGGACGCTCACAAAGCAGCAATTCAGGCAATTATAAAATTACCGTCTGGCGAGCTTGTTACAGGTATCTATAAATACGTAGTCGATATGTGAATTTCGATTGGCTTTGCAATAGAGTGAGGTTTTTTCTTGTTCAGTTGTTTCGTTTTTTCATCACACTAACTCTGTTTTATGGTGATTGAGGTTCAAGTGACACAACGTTGAAGCTTTGGAGAGGGAAGACTTGTGTTCATAATTTTGTTGGGCACACAGGTTTACTTCATATCCTTCCATTTTGACTTGGCTGTTTTTTTATATAATAGAATTGTAATCTGGTGCTCCAGAATTACACGCTATAAGGAGTGCCAAATGTGCAAAGAGACTACATCACATGCTGTTCTGAAAAAATACATTTCGTTGGTTCTTTTTTCATAAGATTATTTTTGTGAAACAAAGAAAATATACTATGGTAGGGAATGAGGAAGAAAGAAACTTGTATTTACCTGAATGATGTTCATTTACAGTCATGATTGGATTTTAAGATTAGAGTGAATGAATTGAAGATGTTCGTGTGGTCACAAGTACAACTTTAATAATTTGACTCTGAAGCTGTCAGGTTATTTGCTTTGGTCTTTATTTGGTAGCATAAACTTGATGCCCTCTTTGAAATTTGTATCGGTTTTCTTATTACCTTGTTAGTTGTTATTGTAGGTAATGACTAAGTGACATGTTAAGTAGTGAGCATATTATGTATCCCTAGTTGATTGCGGCTTATTTTTGCCAATTGACAACTTAGGTAAAGAAAGAAAAGAATGGACTAAGCAAAATGATTGAGGTAGTAATAAAGTGCAGGTTGTGTTTTCCTTCCTGAGTTATTTCTTATATTATGAGAGAGAGAGTTTATATTGTTGGCCAAAATTAGTTTTTTTTCTGTCCGAAGAGGTAACTGGCGAGCTTGCTAATTATCTCTGTTATAAAAGACGTTAACTGCATATTATGTATCCCCAAGTTGAAAATTGAAACTCATAGTTGCCTATTGAGACACAGGTAAAGAAATAGAAAGAACCAAATAGTTGGAAGTATTCCTTCCTGATATTTTAATAATAACATGAAAGAAAGAGTTTGGTAGTTTTGTGTGACCGTAGTTTTGTATGACTGTAGATGTAACTGGCGTGCTAATTGTTTATCTGTTCTTAAAGACTTGTTAACTGTTTGTCTCTTTGGTGACTTTGTTTTCTATTAATAATTTACGATATCCTGCTTCATGCACAACTCTTTCAAATCATGCAGATACGGTCAGAAGCTTGGCTATGATGCCTGATTTGGGAGTTCTTTCTGCATCACATGATGGGTAATTTATTTAATTACTCTTTAATTTCTATATGATACAACCTTTAACCTCTTTGGTATTAGATGCAGTTAATTATAAGTAGTAAAGATTTCTGTTCAAGTTTGTATCATTTTTTATGCAGGGTGTTTATATTATTAAACGTTAAATAAAGGGTTCAAAAAGGATTTAGTAAGAACTCTTCAGTTTTGTCGGTCTGTTAGTTAAAACTTGCACTTTCCAAACTAATTACTAAACCTTCAGGTTAGAGAAGGAAGGTAATTGCAAACATTTTAGAGAGAGATTTATCTTTCACTTCTAGAGAGCAGGGCACCTTTGGTCATTTTTGTGGCAGGTCCTTCTAGTGCATAAGAGTCTTGCCCACTGTAAAACCAGGGATTAAAAATCAACAATTTGGAGCAGTCTTTATATAATACTTTATTACTTTGTGGACACCTTTAGAATCTTCGCTCTTAGAGTTCAATTCTGATTCTGCAATATGTTGCTTCTACTGCAATTACATTAAAGTTCATGATCGACTAGTATAGATCAGTTATTTGCTTGATCATTCTCAATTTTCTGTAGTGTACACCGTACTAACTAGCATTTGCTTTATTAAATGGTGATAAAAAATTGTTTTGTAAACTTTGGCCCTTGAAGCACATGGATGCTTCTTGGTTTTCCAAGTATAAACTATGGTGGTTTTGTGCCTTCAATTTATATGGCTTATGATAGTTTTTTCTAAATTTTGTGATGTATATCCCTTTTCTATGCAGAAATCCTTTTCTAAGCACCTCGGTTTTTTCTGTCTTGTTACTTCATTTTTTTCACCCATTTATTATTATTTTTCAAATGACAGTTCCATTAGGTTATGGGCAACTAGCGGTGAAGTTCTATTGGAGATGGTAGGTCACACTTCTATCATCTATTCCGTCGATTCAAATGCTTCTGGGCTTATTGTCAGTGGCAGTGAAGATTGTTCTGCAAAGATATGGAAAGGTACTTCTTTCTTTTTTTAGACTGTGCAGTCTTCTAAGGTGCATTGGGAGTCGATTTTCAAATTTATGCTCCTGAATTCTATTAGTGGTCTTCATTCAATTATGACTTTGCTTGGTGTCATTTATTCGGTAATGCTAGTTTGGCAGTTTTTGATATGTTCCTTCGTAACGTAAGTATATTAGGAGTTATACCAGTTGTCTCATTTTTCTTTTGCTAACTTAGTATGATACCAAGAAAGAAGACGTATTTTCCTATTTCTTTGTATAACCTAAAATCAAACTTTGTTTCTAAATTTTAATTGTGGTGAGGTTGTGGGTTGCTCATTTTGTTTGTTTTTTTAGTCTTCACACTAGCTTGAACTCTTAACAGTGTAGTGTACGCAGTTGACTAAGATATTTTCTATCCTTGTTCAATTCGATGTGTATGCATTTACTCTTTTCCTTGAATTATCTTTTGCAGATGGAGTGTGTGTTCAAAGTTTGGATCATCCTGGGTGTGTTTGGGACACCAAATTCTTGGAAAGTGGTGAAATTGTAACTGCATGTTCCGACGGAGTTGTGCGTGTTTGGACCGCAAATCACGATAAGATTGCCGACTCAGCTTTGCTTGAATCATTTTCCAGTCAACTTTCTCATTACAAGATTAGCAGGTACAGTATTTCACTAGCTATACATGAGGTATCACCTTTGGTGATGCCGTTGTGGATATATCAGATTTCTTTATTGCCCTTAAAGGGCCTAGCTGTTGTTTAGTGCTTTTCTGTCAGTTGTGTGCCCAAGCTGGATGACTAGAAAAGCAAATGTTTTGCCTCTGCAAGCTTTGCTAATGTGCATTGCTTTTGTTATATGTAGGAAAAAGGTTGGTGGAATAAAACTGGAAGACTTACCTGGTCTAGAGGCTTTACAGGTTCCAGGTCCGCTCCAACTCCATTCTCTTGATCGTGTTCCTAATTCTTTCTGTATCAAGCGATAAAAATATAGAAACAATGGACCAAGGCGAACATTGTATTGAAAAGTCTTCCCCATAAAATTCAAGTTGGCTGATAAATTGCTTAATCTATCAAAAGTAAGTGTTTCCGGCAAAGAGATGTGCCATTGTAGTGCTGGAATTTGGAACATGAGTGGCTTTTGTAACTAATAACATTTGGAACCCAGGATATAACAATTTGTTATAATTAGAGGATTTCATTGTCTAAGAGGTTGCAATTTTTCTTTATCACATGAGACTGATTTACATACTCTGGCAATTAGGAACAAGTGATGGCCAAACAAAGATTGTCAGAGAAGGGGATAATGGTGTGGCGTATGCATGGAATTTGGTGGAGCAGAAGTGGGATAAGGTTTATATTTTAACTGCTCTGTCTCAATTGACTTTTCATGCACCTTTGTGTAATTTTCGAGCTGTTTCTGCACTGCTATGTCATTGGCCTTTTCTTTTATTTAATTTTTTTAACCAGACATTTTGAATCGTTGCCTGTTTTTAGTTTGCTAACAACTAAATCTGCTAGGTTAAAAATGGGTATCGTGTGCTTAAATCTGCAATCTAGTCAAGCTAGCTATTCTTTTTGATATCAGCGGTTTGGTTTTGGATTCTATATATTATTCATAAGAGAGGGTAGTGTGAATTGTTTCCTGTTAAGTAATGTCTGTTATTTAACTCCATGGAAGATCAATGGTACTGCTCTGAGTTGTATTTCATTTATGTGTTTTTATTATGGATTGGAAACTATAATTACACGAATGATCAGAAAAGTCTTCTACTAAAAACCAAGCTTTATCCAATTATATTTGAAGAGTTCAATGTTTGTTTGAGACACATGCCGTATATGTGTCCTTGTTCAGTAAGCTGAGTTTAAGCAACTTGTGTTACCTCCGTAGTTCGTTTTCTTTTCTTTTTAGAGTCTGTTCTCTTTATTTGACCTTTTACTGTGTGTGAGGATGGATTATTTCTGCTTTTCTTTATCAAATTTCCCTTTCCTTTATTTACTTGCCTTGTGATTTTCCTGAACTTTAGATTGGTGAAGTAGTTGATGGACCTGATGATAACTTGAAGCAACCTACTCTTGACGGGATTCAATATGATCATGGTGACTTTTCTACTCTACCTTTCATCCTTGTTTTTGTGTCATTTTTGTTAACCTTAATTTTTCTGCTCAGTGTTCGACGTTGATATTGGAGATGGTGAACCCATTCGTAAATTGCCATACAATCGGTCAGGTAACTCAGCTCTACTTGTACCATTTATGCTTCAGTGTTATACAGCAAGAAATTTATCTACAGAGTAATCAAACCAACCTTTTGATTCAGTTGAAAATCTTGGCTTATGTTTCTTCCCTTCAAAGTTTCTTGCTGAAGTATGTTACTCCAGCTGCACACAAGTCATGATCACACACACACACACACACACATGCATATATGTATATCCTGAAACTGAATCTGCTTTTGTACTCCATGTTGCTGTTCTATGAGTTGCTTGCAAATGAGCACTCTTATAAATTATCCTGAACAAGTTGATTTTATTTTTTTATTGAATTGCTTGGTTGGCATCTTGTTTCATGTTAAGACTCACTCGTCTAGTTACTGTTGAACCCTATTGAACTAAAGTAAATAATTGCCTAATGGGCTATGTTTTCAGATAACCCATATGATACTGCTGATAAGTGGCTTGCCAAGGAAAACCTCCCCCTTTCATATCGTCAACAAGTTGTGGAATTCATTCTCCAAAATACGGGACAAAAAGACTTTACTCTTGATACATCATTTCGTGATCCCTACACTGGTGGTAAGTACCAAGTTGTATTTGTTCCTTTATAATCATCGGAGTTATCTTTAGAGATAATTCTTCCAACTACTTTGTTTACGATATTGTTTTTTATGTTCACATTCAGCTAGTGCTTATGTACCTGGAGAATCATCCAAAAAGTATGGTAGGTATTTCTTTCCCCTCATATATTGATAATTTGAATACCACGTATTTCCTCTTTGGGCTTCCATTTAACCAGCATTCTAGACTTGAGACGTGCTTTCTTATTTTACTTCGTTTTATGTCTTATTACAGGTACTTCAGCAAAACCATCATACAAGCATATTCCAAAGGTAAGCACTTTTGCTTTTTTGGTGTTTTCCCCCTTGATGTAAATGCAATGTACTTTTACCTTGCCTGATAGACACTTGATGGCTGTTTGAGTTGAGCACTTTGTTTCGTAAGGAGAAACTTTATACTATATTAAGGAAGGATGTTAACAGAATATGGTTGAGTTCATTGAATGAATTTAAACCTTGCATGGTCGCATTATCAGAATTTTTATTTTTATATTTGAGTCCATTACCCCTCTCTCTCTGGTCTTAATCTTTGTTATGTTTGTAGAAAGGAATGCTTGTGTTTGATGCTGCACAATTTGATGGAATTCTCAAAAAGCTTTCAGAGTTCAACACTGTTCTGATTTCTGATCCGGTAAAATAATTCTCCCTTGAAGTGCTCCTTTTTTTTTTTACAAGTTCTTTTCCAATTACTATAATTTTTGGGCCTGGTCTGAAGTCTGCCAATTGCTTTACTTCATTTACAAAAAAAGGTTGGGATAAAGAAGCTTCTGTTGCATAAATAATTCCCTACTTCTTGTTATGTATGCGCTACATTTCCTAATCCGACCCAAAGTTTTGATTAGCTAATCTATCCTGTAATTTTCTCTTTTAAGTGTTTTTTCACTGCATCAAATTTGTAGAGTTTCATTGTTTCATAACTAATGATCTGGCAAAATCTGTAGGATAAAAGACCTCTATCAATGAACGAGCTTGAAGTTTCAAGACTGGGGGCCATTGTGAAAATTCTCAAGGACACGTCACATTATCATACCAGTACCTTTTCCGATGCTGATGTTACGTTGTTGTTGAAATTGCTTAACTCTTGGCCACTTGCAATGATTTTTCCAGGTGAACTGGCATAGTTATAAATTTCTAGTTGTGGGTCTACTTGTGGCTCAACTTTTAGAGATGCTAGTTCTAAATACTGAATAATTGTTTTGGATTTTGAAAACGCAGTTGTTGATATAATGAGGATGTTCGTTCTGCATCCAGATGGGTCTAATAGACTTCTAAAGCATGTTGATCATGATAATGGTATTCAGTATTCTAGTTTCTACACACTTTGTTCTCATTATTTTCATTCTTTTGATGAAGGTTGCTCAAATAATTTTAATTAGTATTTGTGTGAAATAAATTAGTCCCTTACATAACATAGGGGAAGTACAGCAAAAGCTCGCATGTTTTAAATAAAATTACCATTGGACACCAAAGTTTCATTTGAGAGACGAATGGTCCCCATACTTTATGTAGATTTTCTATTTGGTCCCCGTTATTTCAGTTGAAACGCCATTGGTCCCCATAATTAATAATACACTAATGCCCCCACAATTTAAAGAAGTCACACAATCGGTCTCCTTATATAAACACTATAGTTCCCTCGGGAAGGGACCGCCAGTGTAACTTACTCATACTTTGGGAACCAATAATGCTATTATTGAAATCATGAGACCAGTTGTGCAACTTAATAAGACCATGAGAACCGATATTTCTGCTACTCAAACTATGGGACCAAATCGATATTTGTCTTTAAGTATAGGAACTATTCCTGTAAAATCACCCTAATAAATGGAACCAAGCTGGAAATGTTGGAGGCTTGTTGATAAAGTTGGTTTTATTACTGCCTATATAGCTTTTATGTATGTTTTATTTATTTATTTGTGATTAGTAATAGTGTTCTTGTCATTACTAATATGGTTCCTGTTGGTCAGTTGGGCTACTTGAGATGATTAAGAAGATCACTGCAAGCCCGAGTCCGGCAAATCTTTTAACCAGCATGCGCGCCATTACTAACCTTTTCAAGACTCCTTTATACTATCAGTGGTTGCAAAAGCACCGTAGTGAGGTCAGTGAAATTCTTGGGTACAATTGTATATTTTCTTATAGTTATTTGGATTTAATTTACTAATTTGTAAACTCTTGTGTTTTCTAACTTGAAGATTCTTGATGCATTTTCAAGTCATTATTCATCATCAAACAAGAATGTTCAGCTGTCTTATGCTACCTTGATTCTTAAGTAAGTACTCTTTTAATCTCTTCCATTTCGAGTAGATACATGCATATCAAACCTACCTCGTAGTATTTATCTGTTCGTACGATAGTTTATCTAGATCTCCCTGTTCAAGTGTACCCCTGTGGAGTAAGCATGCATATGTTATGATAGTTTCCTACAGCTACAAGATTAATTTGAGACCAGGAACTTGGACTAGGAAAGTTTCAGAGTTGCACTATAAGATTAATGGACATGACACTATCTGTTGAGTCTAACTAGGCTCATATACTTCATCTGTAAAATCATCTAGTTCTTGTGCCTTACCAACCTGGGAATTTATAATAAGTTTGTTTTTCAGTCAGATTCTGTTTAACCGTTGATTGTTAACTTCTTTTAATGTGGCAGTTATGCCGTACTATTGGCTGAGAAACAAGATGAAGAAGGCCAATCCCAAGTCCTCTCAGCTGCTCTTGAGGTGAATTGTTACTGTACTTTTTAGGTTTCAGATTTGGTACAAAATCCTTTACCACCATGAAATGGCGCTTTTCTTTTCCTTTTTTTCTACTGTCATGAATAATATGATGTGTTCTTTCTATAGATCGCGGAAGATGAAAACCTCGACGTTGACTCAAAATTTCGGGCTTTAGTTGCGATCGGGTCACTGGTATTTTTTTTTACAGACATTATCCTTATTTTTTTTAGTAAATTCCACTTTTGGTCATCCTTTGGATTTCTATATCAAAGATTTTGCATAGATTAGAGAGATTGATATGTTGTATAATTTGTTAATGATACCTCAAAACTAATAAAGTGACATTTTTCTCCTCAAATACAAGAAAAATGGCAGAGGAATTGATGCGGATTCTTTAGACTGGCAACTGTTGAATTGAAATTCTATTCTTATTTTCAAAACCTTTGTATTTTTAGTGAGCGGTCAATTTGATCACTTTTTAATCTAATCTTTGTTTTCCCTTGGGGCAGATGCTCGATGGCCTGGTCAGGAAAATAGCATTGGACTTTGATGTGGAGAACATTGCCAAAACAGCCAAGGCTTCTAAAGACTCTAAGCTGGCTGAAATCGGAGCTGATATAGAACTGTTAATAAAGCACACAGAGTAGAAATGGCCAAATGAAACTTATCTCGCCGTATCTTATTTTTGGTCAAATTCTTTTCCAGTAAAATCAAATCTGGAACATGTCTGGTTCTTGTAGAACTGCATATTGAAAGGAGAGGAAATGCAGGGAAAATGGGTTGATGTCCCCTCCCTCTTTGTTTCACGAAGTGAGAAAGGAAAGTTGAAACCCAAGTGGTGTAGCCCTGTAACTAATACTGGTTATACACTTGCATTGATGGATTTTATATCCCTGTTCAAATTGGTAGGACAAGCTTGTGCAAAATGGTAATCATTAAGGTTCAGAACCTAAACAAATCCACCTCTTGACGCTCAGTTTTCTAAGTCTGCCCTGTCGGGGTTCTGATATTAAAAAAAACTTGCATATTCAAAAAACATCACTAAACATTTGTTTATCATCATTTTATATAATGATTACTGTGAATGCAACTATCATTGGGAACGTGATCAATATTACAAAAACGAAGTAGGAGGATGAATATAGTATCTCCAGTAAAACATCTTCTATGTTTGTTTTATGCCAGAAAATGCGAGAGACCAGAGTAGTTATAAAGAACCAATGGCATTTATAATACATAACGTCGATTTGTCAGATGAGCTTGAGATAGTTGCATGGTTGTTTGTTTGTTTTAATTCTTTTATCATTGCATTTTGTTTCGTGGGAGTTGACATGGTTTGTAAGGTTCAGTCTCTAATTTTATTATCTGCAGACACTGGCAATTAAATCTGCAAGTTAACGCCCCCTCACCTAAACTGAGATGACCCAGAAAGAAAATAAAAATGGTAATTTAACGTTATTCTTTGGGGACTGAAGCTGTTATAATTGAAACTAAATGGTTAAAAATTCAATTATGGATGAAACAAAGGAACCAGTTGTTTTTAATTAAAAATGATATATAAAGAACAAATATCTTCCTTTCCCGGATAAGTAACTACCACTCTTACGTTATGTAACACACATATCATCATTTACTTACGTACTTGAAACTCCTCCACCAATGGAAATCCGAGCTCTTAACTTGTCAACTTCACGTCATAACACATTTCTGAACAAAACCCATATCCTAAAACCTCCCATTTTCTTCCATAACCCACAAATATATGGTTTATTTTACAGAAAAGGCTTATCCCCAACAATCACCTCTCAGCTAAAGGCTACCAAGGAAAAGTTTGAAAAAGAAGAAAGAAAAAATGTGGCCAAGAAGATTGTCGTATCGGACTCAGAGTCTCCACCAGTGGCTGGAAAGAAAGGGCCACCAGAGAAAAAGAAGAAAAAAGGGTTAGGAAAGGTGCAGAGGAAGGTTTTGTCTGTATTGTCTAACTTGCCTCTTGCTATTGGTGAAATGGCCTCTATTGCTGGTCTTATGGCCATTGGTATTTCTCTCCGTCTCTTCCTCTTTATACAAAATCAGTTATGCTCTAATGCACTGCTGTTAAATTGTTCGTAATACAATATTGGTGTTTGTTGAGGTTTAATATACTCGATAATCGAGCTATTTCAATTTTTTACAACAGATGCCTCTTTTGTTTTAAACAACGGTTTTTTGTTCATTTAGTATAGTGCAATTTATTGTTGGGCACTCGCATACCAGAGCTTGGAGTATTGATGTCATTTTCCTGAAAATTTGAAACGATGAAGTCTTATTTAAAAAATTATTATAGTTGAGGGAACAAAATTGACGACAATGTATTAGATAGTCATTAGGTAAATTTCAGTATACTTAATCAAAAAAATTGCAGTCTTGCTGTACAAAATCAAATTACGTAGTAATTGAATGTACTGAAACTCAAAAAAGCCTACAAAGTTGTAAAAAATGATCCTGCTCTTTCATGTTGTGCAGGAACAATTATCGAGCAAGGCGAGAAACCCGATTTCTATTTTCAAAAATACTCTGAAGATAATCCAGTCTTTGGTTTTTTTACTTGGAAGTGGATCTTCGCTCTTGGTTTTGACCACATGTTTTCATCGCCTATTTTTCTTGCGTTATTGGTTCTGTTAGCAGCCTCTCTCATGGCTTGCACCTACACAACACAAATCCCTTTGGTTAAGGTAGCAAGAAGGTTCGACTTGAGTTCAAATTAATCCTGTTTATAAGTTGCAAATTAATATGAGGATACATTTGTAGGCCTTGGTTGGTTGCAGTTTTTAAGCACAGTTCTTCGCCTTTTCGCATAAAAAAGGGATTTTTTTTATTTGGTAGATCAGCTTAAAAACAATGTTTCTCTCCGGTGGATGGGACCGAGATCTTTTGAACTCTTAAAGTTCAGTTCATTTCCTCTGAAGCTGCAACCAAGCAAAGCTCTGGTGTGTTTAGTTGCAGATTAAAAGCTGGGTTTCCTTGCTTACAAGCTAGAGTGAATTTGTTTGAGCTTTAAATTTTAGCTTGACCTGGACTGACCTAGCTTTTTTATCAACCACAAAAAGTATTGGTTGCTTACAATCTGTATCTACTCAAGTAGTCCATAAATATGAATCAACTAGTATTTTATCTTTGTTTTGGCAGGTGGTCTTTCTTACAATCGTCTGAGGCTATTAGCAAGCAAGAATTTTCCGAAACTTTACCTAGAGCATCAGTTCAGGATTTGGGTGTCATTTTGATGGGGGCTGGATATGAGGTGCCTTATCTAGACTTTGTTTATATGATTTTTTAATCATAGAAGCAATGTAGGAAAGACATCTTGCATATTAGTTTTCAGAACTATGTCCAACAAAGAAGAATAATTAAGTTAATATTGAAGTCTAATATGCAGGATGTACTTGTTGTATTCATGTTTTAAAACAGATCCAATGCAGGATACATCTTTGGCAATTTGACTCCATAAAAAAGAACTTTAGAATTATGCATAAAACTCCAAGATTTATACTGAAGAAGAATAAGTGAGTTTATATTGAAGTCTAATACGCATGATGTATTTGTATTCATGTTCTGAAAACAGATCTAATACAGGATACACCTTTGGCAATTTAAGATTCATCTGAAACTTGGATTTGAAAAATGAAAAGCTCATCATAGCCATACTTTCTTTCTTTTTGATGCCAAAAGTAATGACAAAGATACCGAGAATGGAATGTGAAAATTCCTATGGCTGTGAAAATAACATAATCCATTATATCTTGTTATTCTAAAACTTACAGCAACATGTTTCTAAACTATATATATAATATTTCGTACGGAGATATCCTTGAAGTGTCGTTGAGGGATGTTACATGTAAGAAGTATAGTTAACGAAATGACGTGTAAGGTTTTTCTCCCCATCAACTTGCAATGAAGAAAAAACCCCTGTAATCAGAATTTCGTAGCAACCATTATCACTTGATTCAGTGTAATTCTTACTTGAAATGCATGGGTTTGAAAAAAGCAGTAAAAGAATAAGACCTGGACTACTTTGAAGTCTAGTCAACACAGTCAGAAGTATTTTGATCATTTTTTAATTTCATGTTTCTAACCAAACCATTTAACAGTGCATTTCTACATGTTCTTGAAAGCCTGAAAGGTCATTGTTTATACACCACACCTTTAAATTTTTCGTAGTACACGGTAGTAAACTGAATCTCACTCGTCACAAACTGTGTGATTGTGCAGGTGTTCTTGAAAGGTCCATCTCTATACGCATTCAAAGGGCTAGCAGGTCGTTTAGCCCCAATTGGAGTGCATATAGCGATGCTTTTGATAATGTTGGGTGGAACTATGAGTGCAACTGGAAGCTTTAGAGGGTCTGTTAATGTTCCTCAAGGCCTTAACTTTGTTGTTGGAGACATATTGGGACCGAGTGGATTTCTCTCTTTTCCCAATGAATCTTTTAATACTGAAGTTCATGTTAATAAATTCTCCATGGACTACTACGACAGCGGAGAGGTACAATTAAATAGTCTTTGGAAATTTATAAATTTTGTTCATTAGAAAACTCGATTTTTTTTCCTAGGCGAAAAGCTTAATTGGTAGTAAACCAAAAGTCCAAAACCTGAATTTAATAGTAAAGAAACATCAGTCCTCCAGACTCTGAAACTCGAAACGAACCATCCCAAGAATGCCGTTGTTCAATTTTCCTGTGTTTGGTTCAAGTTGCAGAGTTTAAGCTGAGATTTTCTGATTTTTGCTTAAATGCTGATCGCATTTTGTTGATCGTTTGAAAATCCAACTTGCTCTGTTTTTACTTTTTAGACAGAAAATGAGTGAAAATTTAAGCTGAACGCAGCTCTTTCTCAACTTCAAAAACTCCAGCTCACTTTAAGAACTGCAACTAAACAAGCCATTATAGACATTTATTTTCTATTTGAAGCAAAGCCATTAAGGAGGTTGTTCCAACAAAATACAAATCTGTTTGATATGGGAATAGCCCAGTATTAAGTACTAAGTAGAACTATCTCTATCAAAGTTATTATTAGGGATTGCGCGGGTCCCATCTTGGGCTAGTAGTTACGTATTGATTCTCAAGATACACATGCTGAGTTAAATTTTAAAAATGTCTCAAGTTAGGAAAACAAAGTTTTTTTCATGAGAGAGAATAGAAGTTAAGGGACTCCAAAAGTAAGAGTTAGTTAAACTCATACGTTTCTCATTTTTTCCTCGAATAGTTTGAATCATTACCGTATATAGTTAAAATCCACATAGAACATTAAGATAAGCTATTTGGAGTTTTTGTTGAGTTGTTATTCATTAAATAGGGTTCTATAATACATTAACTGTCCTTGATTAGTTATTGCTACTAAAGACAGTTACTATATTCTGTCCGACTTTCTCTTGCAGGTTAAACAGTTCCATTCAGATTTATCGTTAATTGACATTGATGGCAAAGAAGTACTGAGAAAAACAATAAGTGTAAATGACCCATTAAGGTACGGTGGTATAACCATTTACCAAACTGATTGGAGCCTTTCGACTTTGCAAATAATGAAAGATGACGAAGGTCCTTTTAATTTGGCTTTGGCACCACTTCAAGTTTCTGGTGACAAAAAGCTATATGGGAGCTTTCTACCAATCGAAAATCCGGACTCTACTAATGTCAAAGGAATGTAAGTGTTCGTTTAGATCTAGAATGCACTACTAACAAAAAAGTCATACCAGATCTCAATATAGACCATGAAAGGCTAAGATCCTGTATTTGATAAATCAGAATATGAAACCATACACTTAGTTTTATGCCAAACAATGATCTTTTAATTCAAAAATTCCAGCAGTAGTTACCGACTGAAGTAGTTGAACAACGTTCTGTATGAATTTGTTCAGAGTTTTTGAATTTTAAGGATCATCGTGAGCTTGTTTACGGTAGATCTAACATTTTGGCACGTTCAGGTTATAAGATGGCCATATATGGCATGTTTGGTTGTTGCTCGTATTAGGCATGCTTCTACTTTTTTCATATTTTTTTTTAGTTATGTTTAGTATATCAGTAAATTTAGAAATGAAAAAGAAAAGACCTTGAGGAGAATTGTTGGCAAGTTGGAAAATAAAACGTGTTTTAGTTGACGAAAACGTTACATTAAGTGTTTTACTTGGAATGATTTTAGAATAAAAAAATTCCCGACCTTTCTTGATTTGAAAACATCTCTCGCGCTCTTTTTAATTAGATCAATGCTGGCCCGGGACATGCAATCAATTGTACTCTATGATAAAGAAGGTAAATTTGTTGGTGTTCGAAGACCCAACTCTAGACTTCCTATTGAGATTGATGGGACAAAAATTGTTATTGTTGATGCAATTGGTAGCACGGGTCTCGAGTTGAAGGTACTGGTATTGGGTTCCTTATTAAATACGATACCATTTTCCCGCATTTTATACTTTTTCTTTGTAATCATTTTTAATTGAGTAGCAAATTGATAAAATTCACGTCAATGCAGACTGACCCAGGTGTGCCGATAGTGTATGCTGGTTTTGGTGCTCTTATGCTCACAACTTCTATCAGTTTTCTATCTCATGCACAGGTAAAAGTTCTGCTGGCTGTGTGTTTATCTTGTTTGGAAAGTAATGTGAAGGAAACATTTACTTTTATTAAAAGTATGGCAAACATGCATTGAGTTGAGCAATAATGAAAATGAAATCTTGATAACAGGTTTTTGCTCATCTTAAAGGTTAATGGCACAGGTGGTATTGGTCATTTTGAAAATATTGTTCTTATTTTGTATATTGATGTTAGTCCCCTACTAGTTTTCAACCACCATTTGCTATGGCTGCAAACAAGCCGAGATAAACCTTACCTTATTTCTTAGTTCCTTTTTTTTTAAAAAGAAATCACTACCTTGTCAACACTGAATTTTTCCAGGAACCAATCTGTGTTTAAGTTCTTATGTTATACTTCTAAGACAATTATTCGGTTAAAATTTTCACGTTTCACATTGCATTAACTATTCTTAAGTTGGAACCTTCCCCCAGTGTCTTTTTTTTTTGCTGCAAATGCCATTTCTGAAAGTCAGTTTCTAATTTATCATTTTCATGTGTTTTAAGATATGGGCATTACAAGATGGAACTGCAGTTGTAATTGGCGGAAAAACTAACCGAGCCAAGGGTGAATTTCCAGACGAAATGAACAGTTTGTTAGATCAAGTTCCCGAGATAATTGAGTCAATCACTACGAGACAATCGAATAGTCCAACTGTGTAAAGTATTGGATTCAGAATGATACACGCAAATACGGTTATTGTATTTCAGCCGCCAATGTAACTTTTTTTTAGTTCACTGCCCTTTTGCAAGCTGGGGTACGTTCACGTGCGCAGATCCTGCATCAAATCTACCCTGTTGTACGAGTACATTTATACATAAATGTATATCTTCATGTATACCAATTTTCCCAACACATGGAGTTTACGACTATGCATTTGACATTCACACTAATGAAGAAGATTACATGTAGTCATATAGCATTTGAAAACACGGTTGTATATGGTGATCATTAATTATTATAACGTCTAGTTATTTATCTTCTCTTGTTCTAGTTTAAAGTATTATTTTTTCTGGTTCCAATTTAGTGTATGCTTTGGTAGATGGATTTGGAAAAATTACTGAATTTATGTGTCATAGAGATCTCACACTTCTTGTTAACTAGTACTTAGTAAATGACTTGTTATGGTAGTTCTGAATTACATCGAGGAAAGCTAATTTTTGTAAGTATTATTTAATACTCTCCGTTTCTAATTAATTGTCCGCTACGTAATTTTGACCGGCCAATAATTTGTATCAAAATTGTCGGAATGAAAATTTTCAGAAATTAATTATATAGTTCAAATATTAAATTATATGATTTGGTTTTGAAATTTTTTATTTCGACAATTTTAATACATATTATAAGTCGGTCAAAATTGAACGTAATTTCATAAAATACACTTAATGGAAACAGTAACAAACTCATAATATTTAGCACTATCCCAAACCATATTTCTTATACCTCTGCTTAACCCCATCCCATCCGTTAACCATCTCTTTTTTTTTCATGTATGTTTGTATCCCATTTTAATTTGTTTTATTTTCACTTTCTTTAGATTTATTTTCTTTAGTGTCATTGCTTATCTTTTAGTTTAATTATTTTATTTTATTTTGAATTGCTTTTTCTATTTAATTCTTCTTTTGATGCTTTTTAACAACTACTATAGATAGTATGATTAATGTTTTTTTAATCATTTTATTACTAATAGTGTAATTTTTCCTTGGTGCATTTTGTTGCTCGTTAAAAAAATTGGTAGTCTTTGTTGCTTTGTAATTTTTTTTGATGTTTTTCGTTGCTATCTATTTACGTTCTATGTCGCTTTCTATTTTGATGCTACGAATGTTGAACTTTTAGATTGATGTCCGATGCTCTCGGATGCCCAATGATATTCATTATATTTTCCGTTCCTTGTTTAGAAAAGTTTCAATTTTGATTGTGTTTTTTTTTTGTTTGGTGCTCATTCTTGTATTTTTTTTAGGATATTGAGGTTTAATTTTGTTCATTTTTTAAACTAGTTTAAATTCCAAATTTGAAGAAAAAGAAGTCAATGAATTTTTACATATAATAAATTTTAAACAATTTATAGAAGGGGCAATTTCCTTTTAATAAAAAAAAAGTAAATTAATTCACTTTTAGTGCTAGTACTAAAAATCAATTCTATTTTGGTGTAAATTTATCTCATTCAGTTTGCTAGTATCACATTCATTTCGTGAAGATACAAACAAATATATTTAAAATGAAAAAAAATCAAAAATAAACGTTAATTCACTTTAAGATTTTAAATCGAATGAACCAAATAAAATATCATTCACTTTAAAAAAACATTAAAAAAAAAACTATTCACTTCAAAATTTTGAGGTGAATAGATCAAACAAAATATCATACACTTCAAAATACCAAACAAAAAGTTCATTCACTTCAATATTTTGAAGTGAATGATGCATGCACCAAACAAAATTTTATTAAATTCAAATTTGTAAAATGAATTGATAAAAAACAATTCATTCAATTCGAAACCAAACAAAAACGCATTAACTTCAGTATTATGGAGCAAACAAAAGTTCATTCACTTCAGAATAACAAACAAAAATTCATTCACTTCAGTTTTTTCAAGTTAACGTATCAAACAAAAACTTACTAAGTTCAGTATTTTCAAGTGAATGGAGAAATATGCAACAAAAGAGAATTAATTTATGGGAATATAAATTTTTATGAATTATTTTTGAAAAGATACACCAAAGGTTAATTTACTTTTTGTGCTTTTTAGCATAAAGATCATAACAACTATTAAACATAAATTCCCCCAATTAAAAATGCATAATTATTGTAATGCTATAATGGTTTGGTTATTATAATTACAACTATTTTTGTACTATTATATACAACTTGACTTTTGGAAACATAATAAATATTTAAACGATGCCCCGAAGATGTCGTTAGCAAAACCGTTTTTTTTACATACTTGTAATTTTATTTTTATTTTTATTTTTGAAAGGTACCGACTTGTAATTTTGTAATGATGTAGATAATATTGGAGTTTTAGAGTAGAAATATTCTATTCATGCACCAGATCGTAGTTCATCTTTAAAATTATGATTTAGTGATACTGTAATCATTGACAATCACTAACAAAGTTTAAAAAATTATTATTATCATAAAAAAATCAATTTGACCATTGGGATAGGAGCCTTACATGGATGCAAGTACTATTCAACTAACTAATCGGAAGTATTGGTTGTTATTTATGGAGATTTCCTCTAGTTTCAACTTTAAAGAAAGTTAAGATTTGACCCCCCTAGTTTGAGTTTTAACAGTAATAGTTCCTGAACTTCGAACAGTATGGATTTGGACTCCAAACATGGTAGAAGTTTGGGACGATTGTTGTTTTAATTGAAACTGTGGGAACAAATAGTAAATTGAAAATGTTTGAGCGTTAGTTTATTTAAATTACATAAATGCCAACAAATCTTTAAGAAAACCCTAACAAAATATTATGGGTGACACCTACTACTTGACCCCCACGTTATAAAACCCTAGTTAACACGTTCTAAACCTGCTAACTATTGAGTAATGATAATTATGAAATAAGACTCAAAGTTTGAAAGGAGAAACCATATATATTCATATAAATACCATATAAATACCTTTTTTATATGTAATGTTTATATGTAATCTCCTGATTTGTGATTAACTAAGATAATACCATATAAATACCTCTTATTTTTTCCTTTTATACTTCTCTTGTAGTTTGGATTCTCATATATATTCATTTAGTGCAAGATAGGCTTTCTTGTTGACTACTCCTCCATTACCTATATAATTCATAATTTCAATGGCGAAGGTGGTATACGAAAAACTGAGACATTTTGAAATGGAGCAAAAAGAGTTTATGGAAGTTGAGAGGCAGAACTCCGAGGCTTTAAAGGTGAAAAATCTAAGAGAGAAAAGTTGGGATGAATCGAAGAAGATGTGGGAGATAGCGGGGCCTGCTATTCTCACCTCGGTAGCACAGTTCTCTATAGGAACGATCACAATCGCGTTCGTTGGTCACTTAGGAGAGGTTGAGCTTGCAGCTGTCTCTGTTGTCACGAATGTTATAGAAGGCTTTGTTTTCGGTCTCATGGTAAGTTTTGTTCTAAGAAAGTAACTATAAAAATTCGGTCTCTGTGTTTTCATATTGTAATCTTAACCTTAAAGGTTTTCTAAGTCATAGACATAGGCCAACCAGGCGGCCCTCTAGAGCGGCTCTCTGGTAAATAGCAATAGGGCTATTTTTAAGTATAGGGTTGTTAATATGCTGTTTTACAACTTTTTGGCTAACTAAGAGAATAAATCTTCATTTTTTGATTAATCGTGCAACAAGGGAAGACAGCCCGACGGTCATGAGTGTTCTATGGAATCTATCTAGAAAGCAGTTCATCAGAAAACGAATTGGCAATGTTTTCCTCGTTTTTCCATTTAATTACAAAATCAATGAATATAGTTTAGAAGCGTGACTAGGCGCAGCCTATTTTACTAGTTTTTCCTCAATTTTGTTTCACATCTAAATTTATTGTGCATAGCTAGGGATTGAAAATGTTATATAGTTTCACTTCCGAATTACTTTGTTTAGCTAGGAAATCATAATACGCTCTTACCTGGTAACAATTTTATTTTATTTCAAATTTCCTTTTGTTTTACTCAACTAGATTCATTCATGTTAGGTTTGTTGTTGTTTACTTCCTTCAGAACGATATTACGTGTTTCTTCTTGATTGAAAACTTTTGGTATTTTCCCAAATATTTGAGATATTTTGGTATTCAAATAATGAAAAACATATAGAACATTTCAAGTCCCCCTGTCCATTAATATTTTACAAATGCAACAAAGTCAAATTTTTGTTCACTTTCTACATGAGATTATGTTTATGCTTTCATTTTAATTGTTGCTTTATTAGCTAGGAATGGGAAGTGCCCTGGAGACACTATGTGGGCAAGCTGTTGGTGCAGGACAATTTGACATGCTCGGTATATACTTACAAAGATCAATGATCGTAACACTAATCACATCCCTATTTTTAGCACCATTTTACATTTTCACATCACCGTTATTAACACTCCTCGGACAAAGCAAAAAAATCTCAGAACTATCTGGTACATATGCGAGATGGGTTATTCCACAACTATTTGCATACTCATTGAATTTCCCGGTACAAAAATTCCTCCAAGCTCAGAGTAAAATATGGGTCATGACTATAATTTCAATAATGGCATTGGGTTTACATGCTTTCTTAAATTGGTTGCTAATTATGAAAATGGGGCACGGTATGTTTGGTGCTGCAATGGCTGGAGATTTGACTTGGTGGTTTATGGTGGTGGCGCAATTGATTTATGTTGTATCGGGTTATTTTCCCGAGGCATGGACTGGCTTTTCTATGTTGGCTTTTAAGTCCTTGTGGGGGTTTGTTAAACTTTCACTTGCCTCGGCTTTAATGTTATGGTAAGTTTTCTTCAATTCCTGGAAAATTATTATAAGTTTAAGGAGCCTATGAGTTATTATGGTTGTCTAATAGAAACAATTCCAATAGCATGTTTTGCAAAATCTGGTCTACGAGCGTCTTTGATCAAAATTTGAAAGAACGGTATAATTTATGAGGATTGCCTAAAACATGTTCAGTGGTTGCGAAATGGTTTAGGCATGAAAAAAGAAAAAGGAAATAATCTTGTCATGTTTGCCTATAAATCGAATCGCGAACAAGAAAGGCGAAGCTAAAATCTTAAACCTTTGAAAACATAATTGCACAAATGTTCAATTTGTCAAATCAGCACTTTTTTTAGATTATATCTTAAAGCTTGTTCAACTTTTTAGGCTTTGTTTGTTTTCTTCTTTTTTCTTGTAAGCTGCATTGCAGCTTAAAATCTCAGCTATACCCTTTTTATGGTCTTACAAGAGTAAAATATTAGGCTGAGTTTTGAAAAGCTTGCTTCGTAGTGAAAAATCTCTATTCAAGCGTAAAAGAAGCTTTTAAAGATTTCTGTTTTTTAGGCCGTTAAAAGTTTACGCTTTTTTCGTAGCTCTTGCAAAAACCCTTTAGCTAAGATTTTGCTTTTTAAAACATTTTTTTTATATAATGAGCGACCCTCTTGGAGGTGACCCACTTTTTAGGCGCCAGGATTCGAGTCGTGGTAGTAAGCGTGGTGTGTAATAAGGTCTCAACCACTTGGACCAATCCAATTTGTCTGATGCAATTATGTATTTGTATGTATTTTTGCAGCTTGGAACTTTGGTACTCCAGTGTTGTGACCCTTATGGTGGGCTGGTTAAAGAATCCAGAAATTGCAGTAGATGCATTTTCAATATGGTTAGTAATTTGTTCTCATATAATAGCTATCAATAATAATAATCTTAATTATATATATTGGGAATTTGGAAGCTATTAAACAAATCTAATATTTTGATCATTTTTCTTGGGATTATGACAGTATGGACTTGCAATTATGGACCATGATGATCTCTCTAGGTTTCACTGCTGCAGTCAGGTACAATTTCGATTATCTGTCTAGAAATATCTAAAGATTATAAATGTCAAGTTTTTATTTTTATTTTACTTTCCTTCTACTCGCAGTGTTCGGGTTTCAAATGAACTTGGAGCAAAACAGCCCATGGTCGCTAAATTTTCGGTTATGGTAGCGGTTGTGACCTCAATGTTTATCGGGTTAATATTCACAATAGCAGTTCTTGGGAGTATAAATTATTTTCCAAAAATATTTACTAACAAATATGAGGTTATAAAAGAGGCATCCAAACTCGGTTATTTTCTAGCGGTTACTATCAGTCTCAACAGCGTCCAACCTGTTCTTCATGGTACTCTTTATCTCTTCATCTCTATCTCAACTTTCACTCTTTTTCCCTTTCGTATAATTGACGAAACCTGACCCCGAAAGTTTGCATGGGTTATAAGTTCCTAGCTAAATACGTTTTAGGTATGTCAAATTTAATTAGTTTCTTTGTTTACAAAAGATCACATAATCATAATTACACGCAAGTTGAAAAAGGTTTGGTTAAAATATATTTTGGTTAAAACCTGGGTTTTTTTTTGCTTTGCTGATTTAAATAGGTTTCAAAAACTTTAAATTTGGATACACCCAGGTGTTTTCTGCCTTAGATAAGTTACCATACTTCCTTATGAGTTGTAATAATAGCAGCTTATAACACCATAAATTTATATGTGCAAATTGCAATGTTGAACACCGAACATTAAGGTAATATGGAGGAGTTTATGTGTCCAATACCGAGTTCAGAAGAAACTTAATAGAACGTCGAAATAAAACCTAGCTCGTCCTTCGATCCTTGCGTTCCACTTAAACCGTGCATTTATCTGTATAGAAATATCATTTTTACTTTTGTTAAAAAACTGCAGGTGTAGCAGTTGGTGCAGGGTGGCAATCTTCAGTAGCATTAATAAATATAATTAGTTACTATATTTTTGGTTTACCGTTTAGTGCACTGCTCGGTTACATACTCAAGTTTGGTGTAGAAGGGATCTGGACAGGGATGTTAGCCGGTGCACTTCTTCAAACAATCATTTTGTCATTCTTTGTATTTAGAGCTGATTGGAATAAAGAGGTTTGTTACAGTTATATTAATACTATCATTAAATTTCCAAAAGACTAATTTTATTAAAAGTAACTTTTGTGTTGCCCTTGGTATCATGGTATGTAATAATGCAGGCAAAGCATGCTGGGGAGATGATTCAATCTCATGCAACAAATATGCCAACGAATGATGGAGAAGCAGCAATGGAAATGGTAGCTAAAATTTGAAGATACACGACAGACTACGATTCTTTTAAGAAAAAAACAGAAAGAAAGTAAATAGTCGCTGCCTATGTTGCGATGTGAACCTTTTTTGCTTTTATTCTCCAATCAGTCGTGATGAAAGTAGAAAAATATTCAAAGAGGCAATATCAAGAGATCCCCGTCATGGTGGTATCTACTCGATGGTTCGATTAGTTGTTACAAACTTTGGTTCGATTTAATTTCCGATTCATAACCGAATTCAGATATAACAATATTCTATTGTATAGTCAATTTTCTTTTCATTTTTTGATTTTATATTATAATAGAGATAAGTTGCAAGATTTTGTATATCAAGTTTCTTGATGAAACTAGCCAAGCTAACCCACTTACAAAAAGTCGATATTTTCTGTCATTTGGCTCTGTCTCATTCTTTGTATCTTTGTTCGTTATAGCTTCAATTATAACTTTTCTTACTTTGTAAACATGTCAATGATATTTAAACCGGTTTTTGACAGATTTACTTCTTAAGCACGTAATTTTAGTACAAATGTCTGTTTTTCAATTATACATAGAAATTATATGTTTTTATTTTCTTATCTTTTTCTTAAAATTAATAATTTATGATTCGTGCTTGAATCAATAATCAGTGATATAATGTGTATATATATAAATCTCTTAAAAATCACTTAAGAACTCAAAAATGCCTGTATCGCTTTTTAAAAAATAATAATTACAGAAGGGGACTGAATCCCCAGCTTCTTGGCGTTGATGTCAAACCTAAGGAATTCTCAATAACCTGGATAAAAAGTTATGATTTAGTTAAAGTAGAATATCACATTAGCTTGCTGGGTTGCAGCAATTAATTTTTTCAGGTTGATGAAAAAATTTATAGCTTTTTCAGCCAAAAACCAAAACATTGATACAATTTGTCGTGATGAAAGTAGAAGAATTTAAAAGAGCCAATATCAGGCGACAGTACTTTCAATATTGTCAGGCGTTTGCGCAACTAGACAGACAGAATTCACCAAACAATTATTACAAAATGTTGTTTGATTACACGGTATATTCCAGTTCATTAAAAAATTCAAATATAACACTATTTTTTCTATTGTCGATTCATAGTCGAGATAAGATACAGGATTTCGTTTCTACATGTATTGATGACAAATATTAGAACTAAGCCAGTTGCAATATTTCTTCGCGCTTGATGTCTAACACCTTGGTAAGAACATCTTCAATAACCTGATCAAACAAATGATTTAGTTCAAGTACATTATTACATAATAAATTATAAGTAAAATATTAATAATGAATTTCAACCACCAGGGTGCATAATGCACGTTACTTCCCAAAATGGCTTTCAACTTGTTGGGTGTTGGTTATTACTTTAAAAAAAAAAAAACTTCAGTAAGATCTAAAGAATGGAACATGGGATAACATTCACAATGGATTCCATGTGGAGATTCTGGAATTGATATATTGGCAGACTAGCAATTGTAATTTTGAGAAATATAAATGACCATAGATAGTTAGATTTGAAACCAAGATTACCTTATCTGGGGTGGAGGCACCGGATGTTACACCAATCGTGATTGGACCCTCGGGTAGAAAATTTTCTTTCTCAACAAGCTCACCGTGCTGTCACAATATAACCGGAAAGAGTAAGAACTGTGTTTAACCCGAAATTACTAACATTTAACTCTTTACAAACAAGTCCTTTATTGTTAAATCTAGGGAAAATTTCCCCTCCAAGGTAGATGTATCCATCAAGCCTAGTGTGAGTGGAAGAGACTGGAATGTAACGCTCTCAATCTTGTCGTTTTAAAGATGCATTGCACTTTTGTTTCAAAAAAAGACTCATCCCAGGCCATAAGATTGACAAGTATAGGGGAATTTTTTTAAATGAACGTACCATTAATTTGAAGCTTATTCTGTTTCCAGGACCAATTCTCTTCTCACTATCAACCCAATAAGATGGAATTCCACGATTTTCTGGAATCTCTTGTAGGTGAGACGTGTTACTTGAATTCCACCCCCCTACCACCAACATAAGGTCTATTTTTTCCTCCACCAGCTTATACATTGCATCTTGACGCTCCTGTAATTAAACAAGTAACAATAAATCTACTCACACATGATTGAAAAGATGTGATAAGGCCTTGTTTTGGTTGTTTCTTATAATATCGTTTTCTTTTAATAAAAGCTACTCTCAAAGAGTTAATTAAACAAGCCCTTATTTATGTGTGGTGATTGGCTTAAACATGTGTTGTTTGGTTGGCGGTTGCAGCTTTAGAGCTCAGTTTTTCTGCTTAAACGCTGGGCTATTTGGTTCACCAGCTTATTTGCTTTAAAGTTGCAATCTAACAAGCCATTAGTATCATTTCATTCATGACATTTATTTCAGTAACCAAAAGCATGAAAACCGAAAGACATTCACTTCCAAGCTCGCGGTACAGAAATGTTATAAAACCACAGAAAAGCCTTCAGCTTTTAAAGGTTTTTACTATCGAAAAAAATGAGCATGGTTGATCCAGCAGAATCAAATATATAGAGAGAAAATTACTTGGGTGGCATCGCAGATTGTATTGAAACTTATGAAGTGTTCATTAGCATTTTCAACTCCATATTTACGCATCATGGTCTTTTCTGCTAGCTTCCCTGCAGCAAAAAACAAAACAAACTCAGAAACCAGTAATTGGTACATGGAAAACTAAATATAATGATGACCGGAAATGTACTGACCAATATCTTCAGTTTCACCCTTGAGCATAGTAGTTTGGTTTGCAATACCAACTCTAACCAAGTCAGTGTCTGGATCGAACCCCTTGGATACAGCATTCTTAAATTTCTGTGACATAACGTATGCATTTTTACAACAATTGTAAGATAAAAGCACTTTGAAAGTAACGTATAACTAAAACTGAAAAATTTTACCTCTAAAAGTGCCTCTCTGGTCGAACTAGATCCATCGAGTTTACCCCCAAGAATGTAATCGCATACATACATTGCCTGGAGTAAGGTAGCAAATCATAATTTAAAATTTCTTTACATTATAAGATTATTCAAGATTACAAAAATTAGAGGTACCTCGGACATATTTTTCACAATGATATATTTCCCAGCAAAGGATGCGGTCGCTACTGTCTCCTCGTGAGAATATTTGCCATGAATAATGGATGTATATTCTCCTTTTTTGTGTTTCTCAACAACATTCCAGACCTTCCAAGGAGATAGTAATGTGAAATCTTAGACATTGAAAATGAATAACAGAATTTTTAGAGCCCAAAAACTATTTCTGCAATGCTCCAGCTTTCTTTATAATTTTATAGACACTTAAGGGACAGAACAGGAAGCAATACAAGATGGAGCCTAAATGCTAACTTTGACCAATCAGAGGAAAAGGTAGCTTTTAAGATGGAAGAAATTTTGCTTGCTAGTTATCGACTTCTTTGGTTGCAGCTTTTTAGTAAATAAGCTGGATCTTCTTTGACAAAGAAAAAAAAAACAAGGTTGATCCCGCTTAAAAATTAAAGCTTCTATATATAGCCTTTTCAGGCCAAAAACCCAGATAAGTTGGGATTTTAAGCTGATCAACATGATGCAGTCCAAGCTTTAGCAAAGAGACAAAACTTAAGATGTGCAAACAAACAAAGCCTAAATAAGCTAAGCAAAGATTTACTTTGTGCTTAACAATACAGCAAAACCTCAGAACTGTTTCCAACAGGCCACTGTTAACTTACAAAAGCCTAAAAACTCACAACTCTTCCCAGTTGAACAAGTTAAGCTTATTAACAAAGAGAAGATAAAACCTAATAGTTCTCCAAACAAGTTTTAGCAAAATCATGACAAAAAAAAGAAGAGGATAGAAATTACCTTTGATACCCAGGGGCAAGTTGTATCAACAATTTGTACGTTTTTGTCACTCAATATCTTCAACTCATCCACTGCAGCTCCAAAAGCAGGCAACATTACAACATCGCCCTTATTAACTACATCAAATTGTTTCTTCCCATCTTCAAGAGGTAGATTTTGAACTTCCATCTCTTCTAGCCGCTGCACTAACCAAATAAAACGTTATGTTTACAATAAGATGTATTATAAACAAGAAGAATGACTAAGACGTATTAAAGAACAGCATTTTAGAACTTAGCATGGTTTCCTGCAAAGCCATGTTGATGAAAAAAAACACTGAACAAGAAAAAAATGATAAGAGACCTTATTGACAGTTGGGTTGTGAATAATCTCATTGGTCAACCATATTTTTTCATCTGGAAATTGTTGTCTAGCTTCGTAAGCGATCTGGACCGCCCGTTCAACTCCCCAGCAAAAGCCGAAGGATTCTGCAAGCTTCACGGTAACATTTCCCCATGTATACTCGTTGCCATTCTCCTTCAAAGTCTTTACGATGTTACCTAAATATCAGCACATAACAACAGCATAAGAAACAAAGCAATTGAATTTCCTATGAAGTAGGGATTTTCGATTTTATGTGGGTTCTGAGAAAATTCTTAATCTGAATACCAAGTCCCTGTTAAAACGGCTTCAGAAAACCAGAAGAAAATAAATATTATAAAAAGTGTTAATTTTAACATCATGAGAGCAAGGATTTTGTTTTTTTCAAAATGTATGAGTTTTTATTTATACAAAAGATACGCATATTAAACAAACTCGGAGTCACACAGCGAAATCCCTTACTCTCCCTTCTCTCAACCCAATTAAACATCTATCATCTCAAATTAAGCAAAAATGCAGAACTTACTAGCATACACTCTATTCTACAAAACTGAAATAATTTCGGATTTTTTCGTTATTCAGCAAAATAAAAAACTTATAATGATTTGAAGGGTTGTAATTGGGTTTAAAAAATCACTATTTCAAATACAAACAAGCAAGATCAAGAACGAAAGAAAAGGTTAATATCGTAACTGCTAAGATTATTGCCAAAAGCGACCATTTTTTTAGCAAACTATATGCATACCAAAATCAAGCTTCAGGCAATATGGTAATGAGTGATGATATAAGGAGAGACTTTTTGACATAGACTCTCGCAGAGACTTAATGTGGATCATTGATGTACCCTCATAAAAATGATCTGATTAAACACTTCTAATTTATAAACCCCTACTATTACATCAAAACTTTAAACTTCAAAAATTCAAAGTGGGATTAAACACTTCAAGTTCATGAATCAATTCGATCACCAACTCCACGGAAAAAAAACACAAAAAAACAAAAAACAAATTCACATGCACTTAAAATTCACAGATTTCCCTACCCAACTAGTTAAAAATTCTAAGGTCATAAAACCCATATCAAAATAATATAAAAACCTTGATTTCAGAGACAAAGTAAAAAATAAGATAGTCAACTGCGAAATTTGGATTATTGCATAATATCATTTGCAAAAGAAGAAAAAAACTGGTCAGCAAAATCACGAGTTTTATAATTTTATTCGCAATTCGAACTAAATCTGTTATATAACAAGATAATCAACTGCCAAATTCAGATACTACATACGCCCGTTTGCAACAAAATAAAATAAAATTAAGGGTTTGATCAGCAAACAAGTAAATAATTGTATTCGCAAATTCAAACTCAATAAACATACCACTCAATTCAGTACCATCTCCGTCAATTTCTTAAGTGATTTTGATAGTTGAAGGTACTAAATTGAATGATTTTGGTAATTGAGGGTATTAAATTTGGATTTTTACTAATAGAAGTTACTATATAATCACTTACTGGTATTATACTCGCGATTTAATAGCTGAATAGTCTCCTCCTTATTTCCAAACCCTTTCCGATTATAATTATCACTCCTCGTCAGATTCTTCCTAAACGCCTTCGTATCGAACTCCGTCGTCGACGGAGACGAACCATCGCCTCCTTCGCACCGAACGGAGACACGTATCCGCCTCTTATTGGATGATAACAGCCTAGTCTCCGGTGAGGTGAGGTCAGTTGCTCGAGGGTAGAATCGGCAGAGGTGCAGAGATATCGCCATATAAATATTTATAGATTATAGATTATAGATACAGATATGTGTATGTATAGGTAGAGAGAGAGAGAGAGAGAGAGAGTTGGGAAACTAGTAACTGGATGAGTGTGGTGTGTGGTGAGGTTTATATATGGGCCCATTTGAGTGTCGTGTGATAATTGATTTTTGTACTCCAATTGTTTGTTTTCTATTATTTGAGTTTGGTAGGTGGACTTCATAGTTTTATTGAAAGTTGTTTATGGTCTTTATTCTTTTTTATTCTGACACTATTGTCACTAAGTTTAGAGAACAATGCTGCAATTAATCCATGATTTTTTGGAAAATTGATGAAAATTGTTGGTACTTAAATTAAAAAAATATATATATAAACAGTAAAAAAAGTTTTAAACGTTAGTACATATGATACAAAATGATACTTATTTTTACTATTTGTTTTTACTTTGATGTTCATTACTAAATTTTAAATAAGAGTTGAGAGTGTGGGTTTTAGAAAATAAGTACGTTTCTAGATTCTCCCTAAAAAAATCAAGAAATTAGTAATTCTTTTGTTGTGTTTTTTCAATCATTGTAATAATTTGAAGAATATAGAAGATAGATATAAGCACTTGTCAAGAGGTTCTTTTACAAGTTAATCAACAACAAGACATTACATTATAGTCCAACCAAATGCAGATTAAAGAAGATATTAATATTGTAATAAGGAATGGGTTATTTATGAAGATGTAGTTTTTAATTGAATTCTTAGTTTACTTGGTTATAAACTCATAATAAGTTGGTTATAACTTATAATAGGAATGTATAACCAAAGTGTTGCTCCGGTGCTTGATATATAATTTCTTCATGTCTATAATAGGAGTCCAAATCTTCTACCCCTATTCTCTATCCCTTCCGTGCCCCTTGCTTATTTTATCCAAAAAAAATTGTACAATTACTATAATACATGTATCAATACATTCCAATAATTATTTTTAAAAGAAAATCCACACAAAATTTATTTTGAAATAAATGTATAAATTAGTGTAAATTAAACATTGAATATTAAAAAAATTGTTTAAAACAATATTATGTTCAAATGTTTTAAAATTTGAATACAGTATAATATAAAAGTTTATAAAATTACGGTATAAGTTGTGAAAATTTAAAATTTGAGTGAAAATAAGCAATGGGGCACAGAAGGGGATAGAGAATAGGGATAGAAGATTTGGACTCCTATAGTAGATAGAACTAGTGTTATAGATTTTGAAATATCTTATTGGTGTTTATTGGTGTAAGAATAAAATATATGACAGGTAAAATGGAGCGTGAGTTCAAACTATAGGAGTTAATATGTTTGTTTCCTTGGTAAATTGAATAGACTTTCCTATTTTTTTATGTATTGATTTGTGTTTCTATGGTTTTATCCAACTTTTGGGGGGTGATTATGGCGTTTTGCACATGGGATCTTTGGTGATTTGATACTTGTGGTTGAAAATTAATTTATAACCACAATTGCTTTAATAGTAGCATTATTATACCATTACGTAAACAAGGCAATTCATATAAAAGACAGAAACTTCAAAAAGAAACGTTGATATAAACAAGCAAGTAATTTACAACGGTATATTACGCATCACATATTCACCAACACCAAATCTTTAAAGATGCCGTTTCAAACTCATTATTCAATTAGAAAATGATGAAATGCATGTTTATAATTTTTCCAAAACAAATGTGCATTTAGGGAAAGAAATACTACCACAGCTTAATATGTAAAGAACGTTTTTTTTTTGTAATCATATGTAAAGAACATATATTTATATTTGATGTGTTAAAATTAAACCAATAAAACAGCTTAAATAAAACAGCCTAACCGTAAGGGGCAATCCAGCTTTGTTGATGGGAAATTAGTTACAGTTTGGACTTTGCACTTTCGAATGTCGAACAATTAATGAAAAACTATATCTAAAAGAGGTCCGACCAAACTATTAATTTCATAACGAACTTGCCAAACCATTATTTAAGTGTTCTAAGAAGTTTGCACATGCAGTGTATGAAAACGTCGGTCGTTGGACCAAATCTAAAACTAGAGTTTTAGAATTTAATTTCATTTGTAGACAAATTGCAAGGACATGCCCGGTGATTAATCTTGCTATGATAATTACAAGGAGAAGGTCGGTGCTAAAGTTGTTGGAAAACATGTTTTAAACATGGGTGTTTCAAATGGTCACAAGACCAACTTCGAGTCGATATTACATATGACAACACTGAGTTGTCAATGCCGTACTAAACGCGATTGAGTAGCTCTTGTGACGAGCTTCGTAACGGTATATCGCATGACCTATTAGAGAATGGGTGTGAATATTAATCGGCTTCAAAATTGGATTCTCGAAAGAAGGAAAAACCTTACTACTGGAAAATGGAATGAATAAATGGAAAACCATTTAGGGTTATCACATATTGGAGAATTAAGAGTTAATTTTCTAATATACATACAAGTCCAACTCATGTACTTGTTAAACTATTATGTCCACATACACTTCAGTGTATGAGTGTGTACCACACGCGCGTTGGGTCTCGGATCACCGGTTTGGGCTTGGAATTTGGGGAATGTCTCGGGTCTCGAGTCTCTAGAGTTTCCAGCAAATTGAAACGTCAGCATTCAATGAGAATAAATGGTTTATGAAAAGTCTATAAAAGGCAGTTTTTCCCATCTCATTAAACACAGATAACACAGCATATCATAGCATCATATTAGAGAGAGAATCGCACCACCAACAGCTCGACCCGTGGTTCGGTACCGTTTCCACGCGAGCCACTCTGTGACAGAAGTTTGGGAACAAAGTCCCGAGAACCAGAAACTTATAAGGTGGTTCGGGAAATATTGTTTAAGGAAAACTGCTTGCAGTTACCTGTTCTTTTAATTTCATTTTAACATTCTGTTTATTTATATTTCAGTTATTTACATTCTGTTCATTTCATTTCAGTACTGTTTACATTTTGTAATTTACTTTTCAGTCTTTTAAATTATGTAATTTACATTTCCAGTACTGTTTAAATTCCAGTCTTTTCTTTTCTGTAATTTACATTTCAGTTCTGTAATTTCTTTTATTTACAGAAACAGTCCAGAAGTTTAGTAATCATACTATTCTGTCTGGCAGTTTCTTTTAATTGACAAACAGTCCAGCAGTATAGTGTTTATACTATTCTGTTAGATAGTTTCGTATAATTACAATTCAGTCCAGCAGTTTAATAATTTATATTAAATCTGTCTGGAATTTATTTATTGCAATTTAAATTTTGTACGAGTTAGGAATTTGTAATCGAGTTATATTTCTTTCAAAGTGAAATAAAATTGTTTATTTCCGTTTCAGTTCTTGTCTTTTACTTTATTGATTTTCGATATAGTAAGAACCAACAAAAGTTTCCGTAATGTGCGAAGTCGGGCCTTTCTTTACCTAATGTAGACCGCTTAATTTTGCTATGATTAACAAACAAAATTTCTTTTGCTCGTCTTAAGAATGGCAATTCCTTTATATTGCATTATTAACTCAAGTTGTCAGATGATGAGAACTTTCTACCACACTCTTCCCGCGTGTCGTGTCTTTCGAGTTTTTTTATGTACTATGTGACGGGTTATGTATTTTGTGTCTGGTTTATTTAAAGATGGTCCCAAACTCCGCCTTCAAACGGAATTACAAAAATCAATAATGATCGTGCCTTTTGACTCGAAAAGAAATTTTGGATATGCCGGAATTATTGTACAAGATCACATAGGAAAGGCCTTACTTAACTATTGCGCTAAATTTACTTATACTGATCTTTTGGTTGGAAAAGGCCGTAGCTATTCAAAAGGGTGTTTTGTTAGATAAAACTCTTGGATTGAGAATGTTATATTTGACTCCGATGCTGAAGTGACTGTTGAATCTATTAATTCACTTGAGAATTCTAATTGGTGTTGGCGAGCCTGATTTTCTTCCCAAGCTCGACTTATGTATTTATTCGCGTCGGCTCCGATCTTCCAAGGTAGTTGACGTAGGTGGTATCTGCTTCGTCGTCGGGGTGCTCTCTAAGCCTGCACAAGAAACGAACAGGGGCCCGGGGTTGGTACCAGGTTTTCCCTCTCCGACGATCAAGTCAGTATCGGTATAGACTGAAGGTAGGAATATAATAAAGGATGAGGGATTGATCCAGTTACAAGTCGTGGCGTCAGGTGTCACGATTGATATTATGGTGGTCCGGGTTGTTTCAGCTTTATCTCTCCTCTCTCCCTTTTTGTGTCCCCTTCTAATTGGTATTAGCGGGGGTATTTATAGTCTGATCAGAGGCGTATTAGCCATTGGATCACTGCACTGTCTAATAAAGATCCAACGGCTCCAGGTCATTTATGACTCTGGCAATGGCATTGTTCATCATCCGGGGCCCACAGGGCTGGCCTGTGATTGGGCCACGTCGATGAAACACATAAAGGGTCCCCCAAGGGAGCAGCAACATTAATTGGGGAAGTGTGCTCAACAAGCTTCTTCCGGCCCCTCAAGATCCGGGGTGACGCATCACCCATGGTTGACAGGCCCGGATCGCCTGCTGTGGGGTTGATATCGGTCCGGACGAGGGGGTGCCGACATCCCCTCGCCAACAGCTCCCTGTTCGGAGTTGTCGTTAAGGACGAGGTCTTCAGGGATCTATAGTCGTTACGGGGGCTCCGGTCATAGTGTTCTTGTGCTTGACGGTGTGGAAACGCCTCGGAGTAGTCCGGCACGTGTTCTTGTGTGCTGAAATTTTTGACACGTGGAGCACGCCCATCACGCATTTATGAGGCGCCGCCTCTGTCTCTTCGATTCCATCAATGCCATCAATGCTAAAACGGCTGGTGAGTGACAGTTGGCAGTTGACCTCTATTTGCTGTACACGTGTACTGCGCCGATTGAGTGGTAGCATTTATTTGTGGGAGTTCGTGCAATGAACCGTCGCTGTCTTTTCACCTTCTGGTAAATGTCTTTTCATCTTCTGGTGGGGGTCTATAAATACCCTCAGTGAAATCTCATTTTGACCTTCTTACTCTCTCACTAAAATTTTCACACCACAGACTATTCTCTTTCTTCCTTCACACTTAGCAGATTTCATCAAACATCTAGCCGTCATGGTTATCAAACACGGTGCTGGAAAAGGCCCGATGGTTTCCCCGCAACCAAGGCGCCTTGAGGTAATGGCGAACGCCTTGCCATTCCGGGAGATGGTTATCGATCCGGCCATATCCGTGGTGGTAAACGATAGCAGCATCATGGTCAGGCAGCACGGGGCTGACCTGGACGAGTTTTGCCAACTATGCGGCATAGGGGGGGAGTTCCGACTTTGGACCTGTGCGACTGCAGACGAGGTGAATGGGATCGTGGCTGATCCCAAGAGTATGGTAACTCTCTCCCTCTCTACTCTTCTCTACGGGGGTACTCACCTCCCCATTCCGGAGCTACTGGCGGAGCTCTGTGCCTGGACGCAGACTCTTCCATGCCAGTGGCCTCTGCAGGCGCACCGAATCTGCGCCGGGATAGAGGCCCTAAGTGTCATGCTGGGCCCGGCCATCCCGGAACCATTGGGGCTCAGAGAGCTCTTGGTCTGCTATGAATTCTTGCAGACCGAGCCAAGCTCCCAGTCTAAGAGCCGGCAGCCCTACCTGAGGTGCCGGTCTCATAATCAGCTGATTACAGGTAACTCCGATTCGAATCGGGGTTACACGCAAGATGTAGTCGTGGTGGAAGGGCACTGGCTCCACCGCGACGACCTGGTTCTGCCAACCAGGCCGGGGAGGGTAATGAGCACCAAGGAAAATAAATTCACAGTGGCCTCTAAGCTGAGGGGCTTGGGCGAACCCAACATAGAGTCGTTGGAGGTGGCTCTTAATTGGTGGGGTCCAGATGGGACCGACGTAGGGGCGCGCGATGCGGAGCGCCTGCTAATCTGTGGCTCCCCCACCTCCTGCAAGGGGAACAGCTTCAAATGGCCCCATAGGACCTTCTGTCCCGTGGGATACTCCAGGGAAAGATGGGAGAAGGAGAAGGGTCTTGAGTCGACCCTCCCTCCCAAGGTGGCGGAGGAGGCCGATGCCGGGGCAACGCCGGTGGTTAAAAAGGCGACAAAGCCGAAGTCGAAGCCTAAGCTAAGCAGCAAGGCGAAGGTCGTCACGGTGGTCTCCTCCGCTCCTGCATCGGCCGGGGTTCACTTTGAGACCCGGCCGGATGGTACCGTCCTCCACTATAGGGTGGGGCCGGACGGTACCCGCAACTACATAGACCAGTATGGGAAACCTCTGACAGAGGTAACTCCCTTAAGGTCTCGGGAGCCCACCGCGGGGAGTCCCCTTCGCTTGGAAGACGACATCGCTGAGGCCGAACCCTCCGATCCAACCTTAGGCACCTCTCGGACCTGGGTACGTTGCCTTTTGTGCTTCAATACCTCCAGTTTTGCACTTTTACACTTAGCTAAATTGTGTTAGAAATTTTTGTTAATTTTTCTAACTTCTTTCTTGTATGGCCTGTGTAGGTGGTCCGTTCTGACGAGGAGGACGAGGAGGTGGAAGAAGGGGAGGAGGGGGATGACGATGAGGTTGTGGAGAGGGGCAACGGCGGGGGTGAGGTCATTCAACCCGAGGCTGTGGAGGAGGGGGTGAAAGAGGCTAGGGATGAGGTGGCGGTCGCGGCGGGGGAAAAGGAGGTTGAGGCGGGGGAAAAGGAGGTTGCCGTACCCGGTGCCGATGCTGCGGATGAGATGGCAGCTAAGGCCAGGCTTGATCGGGCCGCCCGCAAGGCCCAGCTTGGGAAGAGGAAGGTGGAGGGGACGAGGCCCCTTCGTGATGGAAAGAAGTCCAGGGTTGGGGGGAGCCCCCCGCCTGAGGTTGTGGTGGTGGAGGAGAGGCCGAGGGTGACGTTGGGCCCTGCTCAAAGCTCGGGTTCCTCCTCTTCTTCTCCGTTTCACAGGATGCCTGTGCAAACACCCGAGGAGGTGAAAGCAACGACGGGGGTGAAGAGCATAATGGAGGCTCACCCGTCCGCCGGACTCCTGGCTTTGGCTGCGCTCCAGCAGCAAAGCGTCGAGGCTGACCACCGGGGACGTGACCTTGCCTCCTCCATGGCGTCAGCCATGACCATGATACCTCAGGTACGAAACTCCTCATAGTGTTTGTTTGTATGTATGTTTTCATGTTCTTTCCAAATAATTTGCTAAGTGTTTGCTCCTTTCCTTGCAGGCCTATCTGATGATGAACCAATACGTTTATCACCAAGGCCAGCTGGTGAGGTCATGGGCCACGAAGGCCGAGGCTAACGCCAGGCTTATGGAGGAGGCCCAGAAAAGGGCGGAGGAGGCCCAGACTAGGGCGGAGAAGGCCGAGGACCTTAATGCCTCGATTGAGGCTCGAAGGGTTGAGGCCGTGAAGGCTATGGTGGAGGCCGAGGAGCGTACCCAGGCTGCGGAGGCGGCTCTAAAAGAGGCTGAGGCCGGCATAACCGATAGGATAAAGACGGCAGTCCAAACTGGTCAAGCCGAGCTGAGTGCCGCCTGGGCCTCAAAGACACAGAAGGAATTCAATTCCTTCTATGTCGAGGGGTGGACCGAGGCAGCTGCCTTTCTGAGGGCGGGACCGGATCATCCGGTGTGGAATATGGACAACATCATCGTCCCTGTCCCCTCGGCTCCCGTTCCCGAGGTAGTTCCCCTCACTCCTCGAGCTCTCTCCGACGAAGAGGACGAGGAGGATGACGACGGGGCTACCTAGGATAGTTTTATTTTCTTTTCTTTGGTGTAATCTCTTTTTTGTACTTAGCTTGTAATAGCTTCTTGTTGAATGAAATGAAAAAACAATTTTGGCTTGTCTTTTATTCTTTTGTTTTTTGTTTCCGATGCATGTACGTTCTTGTGTGTACGTGCCCCCAATGAGGGGGCCGGTATGCTTCGGCATTGGGCCACTCATTTTATATAGCCCGTAGGCTCGTGTATTCTGAAACACTTGCGAAATCTAAATGAACTGAAAAATTCAAATAAATATAATCCGGGATGCCATATAGGCTCGTGTTCTGAAACACTTATAAAATAAACTGAAAATGTAATCCGGGGTGCCGTATAGGCTCGTGTTCTGAAACACTTGTAGAATTTTAAATGAACTGAAAAATTCAAATAAATATAACCGGGGTGCCGTATAGGCTCGGGTG
Organism: Primula vulgaris; assembly: GCA_963920805.1. Lineage (NCBI taxonomy): Eukaryota > Viridiplantae > Streptophyta > Magnoliopsida > Ericales > Primulaceae > Primula > Primula vulgaris. The sequence goes on from OY987212.1 coordinate 46,172,546, forward strand.
TTCTGAAACACTTGTAGAATTTTAAATGAACTGAAAAATTCAAATAAATATAACCGGGGTGCCGTATAGGCTCGGGTGTTCTGAAACACTTGTAGAATTTCAAATGAACTGAAAAATTCAAATAAATATAACCGGGGTGCCGTATAGGCTCGGGTGTTCTGAAACACTTGCGAAATCTAAATGAACTGAAAAATTCAAATAAATATAACCGGGGTGCCGTATAGGCTCGGGTGTTCTGAAACACTTGTAGAATTTTAAATGAACTGAAAAATTCAAATAAATATAACCGGGGTGCCGTATAGGCTCGGGTGTTCTGAAACACTTGTAGAATTTTAAATGAACTGAAAAATTCAAATAAATATAACCGGGATGCCGTGTAGGCTCGGGTGTTCTGAAACACTTGTAGAATTTTAGATGAACTGGAAATGTAAGACGGGGCGATTTCGGAATAACAACAGTTTTATTCATAAAGCCCTTGGGCACATTTACACCATACTCTTCTTTACATCAAAACGCAAAAGTCGAGCCCTATTGATAGTATTTCCTTAGGTTATTGACGTTCCAAGGTCGATCTATCGGGACGTCGTTGGGGAGGCGACCCAACAGGTAGGCCCCGTTGCCTGCCGCACCGAGGATTCGATAGGGGCCTTCCCAGTTGGGGCCTAGCTTTCCGTCGGACTGTACCCTAGTGTTGTTGTTCACTTTCCGCAGCACTAGGTCTTCGTCTTGGAAACGTCTGGCGTTCACTCTTTTGTTATAGGAACGTCCCAGCTCGTTCTTGTATTCGGCGTTACGGATGGCCGCCACTTCCCTTCGTTCTTCAGCATATTCAAGCTCGAGCCCCATCATCTTTTCGTTCAGTCCGTTCTCCACCATGTCGGTTCTGAGCGAGGGGAGCCCGATTTCTAACGGGATGACAGCTTCCATCCCGTAGGTTAGGCTATAGGGCGTTTGTTGGGTGCCCCGCCTTCTCGTCGTTCGGTAGGCCCAAAGGACGTGCTGCAGCTCATCAGCCCATCGTCCTTTGGACTCGTCTAGCCTCTTTTTTATTCCGTCGAGGACGGTCTTATTCGACACTTCGGCTTGGCCGTTGCTTTGGGGATACGAAGGGGTGGAATAATAGCTTCGGATGTGGTACTTCGCATACATCGCTTTTAACTTAGCCCCGGTGAACTGGCCCCCATTATCAGCCACTATAGAGTAGGGGATTCCGAATCTCGTGATTACATCCCTCCAGAGGAACCTGATCACCTCGGCCTCCGTTATCTTTGCTAATGCTACGGCTTCTACCCACTTCGAGAAGTAGTCGGTGGCCATGAGGAGGAACTTTTTGCCTCCCGGGGCCCGAGGGAATGGTTCGACGATGTCCATGCCCCATTGGGCAAAGGGCCAAGGCGACGTCACGCTGCTCATCTTTTGGGCCGGGGCTCTAGGTATGGGGGCGTATTTCTGGCACTTCTCACATTTGAGCACGAACGTTTTAGAATCTTTTTGCATGAGGGGCCACCAATATCCGTGAGTCAAGGCACGATTGGCAAGCGACCTGCCCCCGGTGTGGCTCCCACGCGTGCCTTCGTGTATCTCCTCCATGACTTTTACCACCATATCAGGGTGGACACAGAGGAGATAGGGCCCGGAGAACGATCTTTTATAAAATTTATCGTTGGGGGCTAGCCAGAACCCTAATGCCTTTCTTTTTATTTTTTCAGCCTCCTTCTTATCGTCAGGAAGGTCGCCGGAGCGATGGTATTCGATTATGGGATCCATCCAGCTTAGCTCCGGCGGAAGGTCGGTCACCATGTTGACGCTTGCCCTAGCGTCGATGCTAGGAGAAGGGACGTACTCTATGGTGATGACCAGCTCCTTTTTATCACTCATAGCCGAGGCCAGGGTCACTAGTGCATCGGCGTGGGTGTTCTCGTTTCTGTTGATGTTGACGATCTCCCGATACTCGAAGCTCTGGAGTATTTCGGAGGCGATGGCCACGTACTTTGCCATCCTTTCGTCCTTTCTTTGAAATTCACCACTGATCTGGCTACTGACTAATTGGGAATCAGTGTGCACCAGTATCTTCTTGATGCCGAGGCTTCGGGCCATTTTCAGGCCAGCTATCACGGCTTCGTACTCCGCCTCGTTATTGGTGGCTCGGAAGCCAAGCTGGATTGACTTCTCGATTACATCACCCTGTGGGGATTGGAGCACCACCCCGAGGCCAGATCCCTTTTTATTGGCAGCTCCGTCGGCGTGCAAGGTCCATGTTCCTTGGGCACGTTCCTCGATGCCGGGGGACGTTGTCGTTCCGGTGAATTCTGCCACAAAGTCGGCCAAGGCCTGCCCCTTGACAGAGGTTCGCAGCTCGTACCGGATGTCGTACGCGTTCAGGTGGCAAGCCCACTTCGTCATACGTCGAGACAGGTCTCCCTTCTGGAGTATTTCCCGAATGGGCTGATCCGTATATACCACGATACTGTGTGCCGAAAAGTAGTGGGCCAGTTTTCGCGATGCCATGACGAGTGCCAAGACAAGCTTTTCTAGGGGCATATACCTAGCCTCGGCGTCGAGGAGGGTTTTGCTCACGTAATAGATTGGCCTTTGCTCCCTGCCGACCTCTTTGATGAGAACGGCGCTAACGGCTATCTCAGACACGGCCAGGTACAAGGCAAGGACGTCGCCGGTGTCCGGTTTGGCCAGCAGAGGCATGCTTCCGAGGTAGTTCGCCAGCTCCGTGAACGCACTCCGGCATTCATCATTCCATTCGAACTTCTTCTGAGCCTTCAGAGCCGTAAAGAATGGCTTGCATCGATCTCCGAACCGGGCTATAAACCGGTTGAGGGCAGCGGCCATTCCGGCTAACTTTTGTACGTCCTTCCTCTTTTCAGGGGTTCTCAAGTTCTTCAAGGCAGAGATTTGGGCCGGGTTCGCCTCTATACCGCGATGGGTTACCATGAACCCTAGGAACTTTCCGGCACCAACTCCGAAGGCGCACTTAGAGGCGTTCAGCTTCAGATCATGCCTTCGTATCGTTTCAAATACCTCTCTCAGGTCGGACAGGTGGTCGCCCTCCTGGGCGCTTTTCACTACCATATCGTCGATATAGACCTCCATGCTCCGGCCTATGCTCTTAGCGAATATCTTGGTGACCATTCTCTGATATGTCGCCCCGGTGTTCTTAAGCCCAAATGGCATCACCTTGTAGCAGTAATTCCCCCTTGGGGTTATGAAGGCGGTTTTCTCTTGGTCAGCCTCCGACATGGGTATTTGATGATATCCGGAGCAGGCGTCCAGGAAGCTCATTCTGGCGGCTCCGGCGGTGGAGTCCACTATCTGATCAATTTTAGGCAGAGGGAACGGATCCTTTGGACAGACCCGGTTAAGGCTCGTATAATCGATGCAGACACGCAGCTTTCCGTTCTTTTTAGAGACCACCACGGGGTTAGCGAGCCATCTAGGGTAAAAGATTTCCCTGATGTCTCCAGCTAGCAGAAGCTTTTGTACTTCCTCGTTTATGGCATCGGCATGCTCCGGACTAACGCGGCGCCCCTTTTGCATCATAGGCTTCGCATCCGGGTTGACGTTCAACTTATGACAGGCGAGGTCAGGACTGATACCCGACATTTTGCACGGAGACCACATGAAGTTATCGAGGTATTCGAGCAGTAGCTTAACGAGACCTGAAACCTCGGGCTCGCTCAGCCCCGCGCCCACCATAAAAAAGTGGTCCTCGTCGTACCCCGGAATCTTGACCTTCAGCAAACCTCCTTCTACCTTTTCTTCGGCTTCCGGACCCATCTTCTTGTTAAGTTCCCGCAGCAGCTTGGGATCCTCAGCTTCTATGTTCATAGCACTCTGGGCCGGAACCGGTTTATTGCCGGAGTATACGGCCATGGCACAGCTTCTCGAGACCTTTTGGTTTCCCGATATGGTCTCGACTCCATTCGCAGTGGGGTACTTAACCTTTTGGTGTAGAGTGGAAGAGACGCCTTCTATCTCATGAAGCCACGCGCGCCCCAGAATGACGTTGTAAACGGAGGGGACGTCCACCACCGTGAACTCCACGCTCATAACCTTGGTTCCTGTCTTAACATGCAAGGTTATGTTCCCCCTGGGCTGAACAGCCTCAGAGTTGAATCCGTACAGAGGGGGGGCGTTGGTATCTAGCTGCCCCTTCGTCAGCCCCATCTTTTCGAAGAGGTCTCCAAAGAGAATGTTCACCGACGCCCCCTGATCGACGAGGATGCGTCCTACTGAACAATGGCCCACTTGGGCCGTGATGACAAGGGCGTCGTAGTGGGACAGGTCTACCCCCACTAGGTCGAAGTCGGTGAAGCTTAGATCTGGCTTGGTACCTAGTTTGCACCTCTTCCGGGGCTTCGAGCTTTCGGCGAGGCAGACGTGCTTTTTCATCGTGGCCTCACGGGCCTCGGTTCTCTCTGCCCCATTTGGCTTCGGCTTCTTTGGTCCAGAATGGATAACCTGGCAAGTCATCACCGGTGGGGGGAGGTCTGGTTGCCTTTCGTCGTCCCCTTCTCGGTCTTGATCGGGGTCCCTTCGCGTCTTGACGTATTTCTCCATCAAGCCGTCCCGGACCCATCCTTCTAGCCTTGCCTTTAGACCATGACACTCATTGCTATAGTGGCCGCGGCCTCTGTGATAGTCACAAAATTTGTCATTAGGCCCCCGTGCCGGTTCGTTCCTGAGCGGGGGAGGCCAGGAAAAGAATGGCTCGTTCTCGATCTGAAAGAGCAGATCGGTCAGTGGAAGGCGAAACGTGGTGGAGTAGGCATTTCCTGGGTTTGAAGGGCCAGCCCGACGGGTATCCTCTCTTCTACGCTTAGCTTCCGGTGGCGGGCTCTCCTTCGTTTGCGGTCTCCCCAACCTTTCCGTTATGGGGCGATCTCGCCGGATGCTCCTTGAGACGGCTCCTCCCCGAGGTTGTTCGATGCTGGCGACTGAACGCGTTGCTCCAGCAGATCTCATGTCTTTCTCGATATCGACATGCTGTTTTATTAGTGATCGGAGCTGAGAGACCGAGCCAGGAGGAGTTGCTATCATTTCGTTGTGGATCCTGCTTCCCACGATCATGTTCTGCCTGAAAGCAGCTATAGCCGTAGAATCGGGGCATTCGGCACACTCAGCATGCTTCTGCCAGAACCGATTATCGTAACTCTCGAGGGTCTCTTTGGGTTGGGCCCTCACTTGGTATAGCTGCTCCGGTTGGGCGACCCTTTCCTTTAAGTTAATGAACCGGTGTGCAAAATCATAGGCCAGATCATCCCAACAGTGGATGGAGTTGGTAGGCAGAGACTGGAACCATTTACTTGCGAGCCTCCCCAGGCTTGCGGGGAAGCATTTACACATAAGGCGATCGAGGTGGGACCAGTGGTTCATCTGGTATCGATAGTGCCGGAGGTGGGCTTCCGGGTCAGAATCTGCGTTGAACACTTGGAGAACGGGGGCAGTAAAATTTCCGGGGGGCGCACTGTACTCTATCTCATCTGAGAACGGAGTACTGCGGGTAGAGGCAACGATTTTTAGCGCTGCCTCGTCCGCGACCTCATCTCGGCCAGCACGATGACCCCGCCTTCTCCTCCGGGGAGGCCTTTCAGTCCGCGCGTGACTCGAAGCGGGCCGTGAATCGTGACTATCACCTGGCCGACTGATTCGTGAGTGTACGCTTCGGTCGTTTATACGATGCGAACTCCCCTCGTGGGAACGCCCTGACTCCTCTCCCCTAGCCGGCTCCTCAGGAACCTCTAGGGGGGGTCGTCTCGAGGGTCCCAACCGCGACATCACGCTCTTGGTGGGGATGCGAACGGGCTCTGGCTGCTCTACGCCACGAGAGACGGGTCCGGGCTCAGATGCCATCATAGAGGCTATCAATGCCTTTTGAGCCGCCAAGGCAACGAGTTCCTTCTCATGGATCTCTAGCATCATGCGAGTCAGCTCGTCGCGCGACCGGGGCATCCCCTGGACCGCATTCAGTGGAGTAGGCTGCCCCTCAGGCGCCGTTCCCGGCGTGCCAAAAGAGAGGGTCCTCGGCATTCCAAACACTGGGACATGCCGTGGGGGCGGGCTCTCGTACTGATCATTATCTGTCATCGTTCCTTGAAAATGGATTGTCGGAGCTAGCGCGCTATGAATTCCCACAGACGGCGCCAATTGGCGAGCCTGATTTTCTTCCCAAGCTCGACTTATGTATTTATTCGCGTCGGCTCCGATCTTCCAAGGTAGTTGACGTAGGTGGTATCTGCTTCGTCGTCGGGGTGCTCTCTAAGCCTGCACAAGAAACGAACAGGGGCCCGGGGTTGGTACCAGGTTTTCCCTCTCCGACGATCAAGTCAGTATCGGTATAGACTGAAGGTAGGAATATAATAAAGGATGAGGGATTGATCCAGTTACAAGTCGTGGCGTCAGGTGTCACGATTGATATTATGGTGGTCCGGGTTGTTTCAGCTTTATCTCTCCTCTCTCCCTTTTTGTGTCCCCTTCTAATTGGTATTAGCGGGGGTATTTATAGTCTGATCAGAGGCGTATTAGCCATTGGATCACTGCACTGTCTAATAAAGATCCAACGGCTCCAGGTCATTTATGACTCTGACAATGGCACTGTTCATCATCCGGGGCCCACAGGGCTGGCCTGTGATTGGGCCACGTCGATGAAACACATAAAGGGTCCCCCAAGGGAGCAGCAGCATTAATTGGGGAAATGTGCTCAACAAGCTTCTTCCGGCCCCTCAAGATCCGGGGTGACGCGTCACCCATGGTTGACAGGCCCGGATCGCCTGCTGTGGGGTTGATATCGGTCCGGACGAGGGGGTGCCGACATCCCCTCGCCAGGTGTATCTTAAGTATATGCACCAAAGTTAATAATTTAATGAAAACTTTCGACTTCTTTCAAGTGACCCACTATCGAATATCGACAAACATGTCCGCTCATTGGATTGGTAATGTTTGTAAGCAAGATGCGTTCACACGAAATTGGACTTACGCTATTCCTATGTGGTTGCGAGAAATAATTACATACGAAGGGTAAATATATTTTCACTCATGTTACACTTATTGTGAGAGGAGTCGGAACAAATTTACAGTTTTGTTATGTAGTGTTTTTCATCGTCACTCCTAATGCCTTGTTTGTTTGTCGTACTAATAGTCCATGGATTACAGATACGTTTCGCATATCCGAACAAATGATGACGGGATTACTAGTCCAAACTCATAGTGCAATGCTATGTTTCTTTGCATAACTATTGTCAATGGACTATTTTATGTTATTTACAAGTTTGCCCATCTTTTATATATATATAAAAAAAAAATTCTCAGAGAAAAGGATCCTTGCTTTGATTAGCAAAAAATAGTACGTGCATATTAGGTAGATAACGTTCTTGTACCATTTGACAAATTGCTTTTGTGTTATACTAACTCACTATAAAAGTATAATATTTTTGGTAGTTCTATCTGGTTACGTATATAAGAATGCTCCGTAGGTTAATTATAAAGATTAAGTATGGTATTTCATATAAACCAGGGTTGTGCTAAATTTCTTAATACTACCTCCTCCATTGTATTATAGGAGTATATACACCATGTTGGGTGTATTTGATATCCGATCTCACTTTTTATATAAATATCAAATTTATTCTCAACCGAATAATAATTATTCCGTTCCTGAATGAGTGGTTCCTACGAAAATACGTATAACTTTGATAATCGAATTTAACATATCTAAATTGTCGGAATGAAAAATCTAAAAATTCCATTGTATAATTAAAACTATGAACTATGTGATTGACTTCTGAAAGGATTTTTTCCGACGATCTATCTATAAAAAATTTAATCGTCAAAATTACACGTATTTTCATAATTCATACTTATTTTAACACGAAGATAGTAAGTATGTAACAAACAAAGGCTAAGTATAAACATAAGGGGGTGAAAGTAACGTTTTAGTTGTAACGTTTTAACTACTGAGTCTGTTGAACTTCTTAAAATATTACAGAAATCTATGAGCATAAATGTATTGATTGCAGATTCGGCTGAATATGTATTTGAAAAGTTAGTATTTGATATTCTAGCATAATAGTTTGTTAACGGGTTATCTGAGACTCCTATATAATAATTTATTTAATAATAAAAAAGTATAATAAGTAGAAGAGTATTATTGTATATAAAGTTTGGTGGGGTTGAGGGTTTTTTGTTTGGAAGGGAAAAAGACTAAAGAGTCATCTGTTGAGGTTGCACCTGCATCACTTGTACAGTTGCTCTTACACACATATACATATACATACAGAGTTAGTTATATATATATATATATATAGAGAGAGAGAGAGAGAGAGATGGACGAAGAGGGAATCGGACTGGTATTAGCGAGAGCATCGGAGCTCCGTTCAAACATAACTAATTGCATTCAAAAAGCCGATGAGAGAGAAACTAAACCCAACACTGTTGGAGAAGACGATGATGACGTGGCATATGAAGTGGAGGAGGGCTTGCTCAGTATCCGCGACGCTATGGAATCTCTCGAGGCCCAGCTCTCTTCTTTGCAGGTATTTAGATATTGCACATATTGTATATAAAACTTGTTTGATTAATGATTTTTAGGTTTGTTTATTGGTACTTGCTTATAGTTTCTTTCTTTGGTATAATGCTTATACTAATCATATCCCTTGCAAATAAAGGGTTAAGTTTTCTTTAGGTTTAATCTAGACTCTTTATTTTCAAGTATGTCTAAATTCATGTCCTATTTTATGTTCATATAACCGGTTATATATTATATACATATGTAGGTAGAGCTTGTTTGGTTGGGGATTTGCGGATTGGTTTATTGGTATAATGCTTATACTGTCTCTATTAGAGGTTATCATTAAATAGCAATATAGCATATCTTTGGAGTACTTATTATTGTTTAGGACGCGTTTCGTATTGTGTTCAGAAGCTTTTTAGAAAAAGTAATGAGAAAAAAACTTGCTTAATTTAGATGTAGTGCAGTGTTTGGCGCCACCATAGATTTTTTTGACTTATAAGCGACTCATAATTTTAACTTTTAAATAACTTGTTATATACATACAAAATTTGTTAGAAAGTTTAATTTTTTGGTGAAAAAAGCAAAAACAAAAAACACTCTAAATTCCGTTTTTCCCCTAGCTATTTAGATCCAAAAGCTAGCTTTTTAAAAGCTAAAAGCTAAACTTCCACTTACTTACAACTTACAAGTAAAAGTTTGCTCCCATTTAAATAGCTAGGGGAAAAGCTAGCTTTTTAAAGGCTAAGAGAACGAACATTTTCCAAACTTAGAAGAACATTTGCCTAACTTAGAAGAACATTTGCCTAACTTAGAAGAACATTTGCCAAACTTCCACTTACTTACAAGTAAAAGTTCGCTCCCATTTAGATTTTAGTGCCACTTTTGTTGCCAAGGCAAATTAATGAATTGAGTGTTGATGGTTTTATGAGTTGGTTTTGGTGGGGATACACTTCAATATCTTTTACTGAATTAGCATTAAGTTACAAGTTATGCAGTTTAATGAATTGATTTATTAACTTGTTCTATAAGTTGATTTCAGTTTTAACGGCGGTACACTTCAATAGCTTTTACTTACTTACCATTGAGTTACATGCAAAGCTTGTTCCCCTTTAATGGCACTTTTGTTTGGAATGCCACTTAATAAATTGATTTTTAGTTGACAAATTGATTTCAGTTTTGACGGGAATACACTTAATTAAAATGATATTGGATATGCATATTGAATAGTGTACACTACCACAAAGATGGGATTATAAGTTCTCACCAGCATATGATAAAAAATAAGTAAAATTTATATGCATATAAGTTCTCACAAATTGATTTCGGTTTCTTAACTGTTGATGACTGCTCCTTTCTCTCCCCATAAAAAGAAAACCAAGATATAGTACTTCATCAGTTAACAGTAAGTAATTAAGGAATTGGGTTCCGAAGAAGGGTAAAAGAGGGAAAATAGTCTCTCTAAGTCTCCTTTAAGATCTCAGATACCTAAGGATTGCTGTCAAGGTTCAAGCTAAGTTATCAATCCTTCATATGAATAATTTTTAGAGGAATTATGATTTTTATGTGCTATTAGAGCATGCTTTAAAAACTCAGGTTTATCCAATTAATACATTTATGAACTCTAAGACTTGATAGGAAAGTAATAGCTTAAAAGTCTTACGCTGAGTTTATATGGCTGTGCGTATTAATCGGCTTCGTTGTTTATAGGAAAAGAACAAATACCAGACAACTCTGAAAAATTGAAGTAACTCTTACTTGGAGTTGATTTTGCATTTTTCCTAATGCAATACCCTACTTTTAAATGCTTGTATTTTTGGTTATGATTCTAAATTGGAATGTTATATGCACAAATAATTAGTAAATAAGATGTTGTAAAGTAACTATGAGTATTGAATCATGATGAAAAAATTAAATTAAATTAAAGGCAAGCTTGTACTTTTTGTTCTGCAAAAAGAACAAAAGGGTTTGCTTTTTTGTAACTTATGTGTACATACATAGGATATACAATCGTGTTTATTATCCTGAAAGTTAAAATGTTCCGAATGATTTTACTCCTATGAAATGTATGCATACATGAGAAACTTCAGAGTTGTTTCTGTCTGTAGACTCATTACATGTACATGTAAAAGAAACTAAAGTTTGATAGGCCAGTACATATAGTCAGTCAAAAAATTAACCATAAATGATTTCACTTTCTAAACATGTTTTGATTTTAGTAAAACTTTAATGTCAATAGCACCAGTAGTGTTATACAACTGTACAAAGAAAGAATTTACTCCCTCCGTCCCTAATTAATTGTCGTCTGTGGTCAACTTTTGAAAATTTCATTCCGGACATTAGATACGAAAATTTTGCAAGTCAAAGTTGTACGAGTTCCGTATGCGACGATTATTTAGGGATGGAGGGAGTACAATGATGGCATAAGTACTTCTGAATTTCGAGAAACATATAATGACTCTTTGCCCTTCTTTGTCCTTTCATTTTTTTTAGAAAAACCTTCATGATAACCAAAACATATGGAAAGTTGCTTACGTAGCTTCAGCCATGACGGACACCTTAGAGTATCCAATATCTTGACGGAGAGACTACTTTTTCCCTCTACCCTTCTTCCAAACCCAACCCTATTGTTTATTGTAAATTGATAATGATATGCATTAGTCTATCTTGGTTTTCTCTTGTAAGGAGAGAAAGGAGCAGCGGTTACGAAACTGAAACCCATTATCACGTTCCATCAACGTGAAATATTAAAGGTGAGAAGTTTGTTTAATTGTCCAGATCTTATGTCAATAAACAATAACTTAATGGTTTGCTGTAAATTGCGCAACAACCATAATGATAACAGTGTAATTACTTGAACCACAAATATGCTCTCATAAGTCATAACTAGTACTTAATTATTATGGCGTATATGACACAATGGCCATATGTTTACAAAATAAATCCATAAACAGTGACTAATTTAATGTGATTTGCACGGCTAGCGGATAAGACTATCGAATTTAACGTTAGAAAACGACTCATCTTGTCGGGACTAAATAGTTAAGTACTGAGTGTAGCCGTGTAGCATTGATAAGGTATAACTTTTGATCAGAATTTTTTTCTTTGTTTTTTGCTTGTGAGAAGTGGTTCAACATCGTAATTTTAGTGTCATTTCTTTGAAATGGGTCTCGTCATGTTTATTGGGAAATCTAAATCCTTTTAGGTTTCCGATAGTAGACTACTTGATATCTATGCATGACTTCTCTTGAAAGTGTAGCATGTGTAACTAAATGAGAGGGCATCACTGGATTTTCATTGTTATCATCTTTAAATGCTTAAATTTTGGAAGCATAAAACAAAAGACTGCTCAAAGTTGGTAGATAATAATTGACTAATTTCATCCCATTTAGTTAAGGCTTGGATAAATTTATTTATCCATTGCAGGGCAATATTTTGCATGAAAATATGACAAACACTAGCTTCCCTCTATTTGTGAATTATCTTAAGTTGGCATTTGCTTTGCTTGATCAAGTCACTCAAAGGCTTAACTTTTATTGTATGTTTTCGTCCTCCCCAAACAACCTTTACAGAGGCAGGTGGGTAACTCTGTGCAGCTAACCACAAATCTTGTATTGACACTTGCTTAATTCTCATTCATAATTGGGGAAAGATATAATCAATCATCATAAGTTACCACTCAATGTTTTCCCTCAATCATGCTTCAGAATCGAATGCTACTATTTTTGAAATGAGAACTAAAATGAAGAGTATACTACATATTATGTTTAGTTGCAGTTTGAGTGAAATGAAGAGTATCTTCTTAGTTTTAACTCTTGTTAAGCTGCACTTTTAGTAAAGAGAGCTAGCCTTTTCTAATTGAGGAAAAAACTACGCCTATCCAGCATAGAGCTTTTAGATTGGCGTCTTTAGTCCAGGAAAAACATAAAATCTTCACTTAAAAGCAAAACACCCAAGTGCACTGCATCTTAAAAGCAAAAAACAAAAGCCTACCCTTAGATCTCATTTAGCCGCAGCTATTAATTTCCCTTTTTCTTTTTCCTGAAAGGCCGGAGTTTCTTTGGGTAGCCACCTTAAAAGTTGTATGTTTTTTTATTTTTGGTCTGAAAAAGCTAAAAGCTTTAAACCAAATGAACCCATCACTTTTCTCGCCCTAAGAAAATCCAGATTAATTTCTTACAAATTGCAACCAAACAAGAGCAAAAGTCATTATTTCGTATATTAATTCCCAATTGTCATAATTCTCGTTCGGTTATCAGGGACTACAACAGCAACAAATGTACGAAAGAGAAGCAGCCTTAGCCGAGATCGATCATAGCCGAAAGAAGCTCCTCGAGCACTTAAAAGACTACAAAGGACAAGACTTACAAGTTATACATGAGGCTAGTGCTTTTGCTAGTGAAACCGTTGAGGAAAACAACAATCTCCTTTTCCCCCCATATCCCACTCGGAAAAACCTTCCAAACGGTGTAATCTACAGAGAAGAAACAAAGAAGAACCGTCAACAAAATCCATCTAAAGGGTTGGGATCCTTTGTTTTTGCAGCGGCTAAGAGTGTGCTTACCATTGTTGGTGTTGTGTCTATACTAGGATTGGCTGCGTTCGAACCAAGGGTGAGGAAAAGCGCTAAGGAGTTGGATGTTTTGAGCATCTTTCGGTGTAAAGATTCAGAGGGGAAGAGAGAAAAGGTCGTGTGTCCACCTGGGAAGGTTTTGGTGATAGAAGGTGGCGAGGCGCGGTGCCTTGTGAAAGAGAGAGTTGAAATTCCGTTTGTGTCTGTTGTTGCGACACCGGATATAAAATATGGGTGTGGGTAAAATTTATTATTTTTTCTCCTATTTAGCCCGTCTCTTGTATATGTTAAGTTTTTGTTTGGTTTCCACGGTTTGTGTCCCCATTTCAGGGGCTTTTAGTTGTAATTAAAATCTATCAGTTGTTCCACTAGTAACTTGCTCTAAGATTCTGCAAGATGTTTACTGAGTATCAGTTAGGCCATCTTTTAACCTTTTCTTCCTGAGAATCTGATGAAATGAGTAAATAACATAGATTATGGGATTGTTTGCCTTCAGCTTGAAGGCGAGCTTTTTCGGGTTAGCTTAGCCTTTTGGATCCTTCGGCTTTAAGGCGAGCTTTTTCGGGTTAGCTTAGCCTTTGGTTAACCGTATATAGTCTGGCTAAAAAAACAGATCTTGAAATCTGCAACAAACAAGAGCAAAAAACAGGGCGTTTTGTGTTGACAAGAAGCATTTGATAGTTTCAGCATTTTAAAAGGCAAATATGATTGGCCTTTAGTTTCCTCAGAGGATTAGTCAATCTCATTTTTGAATTATTTGTTCGGGTTTAAAAGTGAAACCCGAACAAAATATACCATGCCCATTGTTTTCGGCATAGCATGTATCAGAAGAGGAATACCGGAACTAGTAAACGTTCTTGGATGGTCTATGGACACTGCTTTTTTAGAGAATTATTCATACTATACACCAGACACTATTTTACATTTGTTTGCTTTGATTTATTAGCCTGAACTCGTTTGTCCGCCGTTATTTGCTCATAGTCATTGATGACGAAAGTCACGAAACCATGTTGACTAACATGAGTTAAAAGACTAAAGAACCACAAAGAAAAAACCTACTAGCATCGTTATGTTATTAGTAGGGTCGTAAATGAAACGAAACGAATCGAACAATCATTTGTTCATGTTTAGTTCATGAACTAAAACTCGTGTTCATGTTCAGTTTATGTTCATTTAAATACGAACGAACATTTGACGAATACGAACCGAACATTTGACGAGCCGAACACGAGTTGTTCGTGAACATCTAATTTCTTCCAAAACATTTAATAATTGAATTTTTTTTCTTTCTTTTTAAAATATATTTTAATTTCATCATATATTACTATATTGTTAACTATGATAAACTAGTTCATATATAACTTTAAATTTACATATTGTATATTTTTTTTTACATACGTATGATTACTTTAACGAATTGAACACTTAATGATAAAATCGGTAACTGTATTTATAGTATGATGATATAAATTACCATAATAAGTTTGAAATAATACAAACATATCATTTATATTATTACAGCATAAATAAATTTATTAATTGTGTAGTAGTGATATTAGTTTTTGTTACATCATTAATAGATTTATTTTTTTTATTTTATCAAACTTTATATATAGTTACACGAACACAAGCTTAGACGAACCAAACAGAGACACGTTCATGTTCAGTTCATTTAATAGACGAACACTATATTCTTGTTAATTATCGTGTTCATTTATAAATGAACGAACATAAACCGAGTATTAGCCGAACCGAACACGAACGATTGCACGAACAAGTGTCTCATTTACGGCCTACTTATTAGACCATTCAATCTGTTTTAAAACCATGTTCTATGTGCTTTGAAACTGCACCTGGTTTTCAAGGAAAAATGTTTATAGGATTTAATTAAAAATTAAAATGGCTCTTCACGACCATCAAAGGTTTCAAAAAGTCATATTATATATACACGGTACATTCCATGTACTACTATTTAAGAATTTTAGAATCATATAGTATATTAGTATTTGAAAAAGAATTCACTTGGTTGTCTAAAATTATCTAAATTTCCCTGATTCTAAGAGCCAAAGGTGATGAGCGTCATGAACAACCAAGGTGCAACGTCAAATATCCCTACTGGTAATGCTACCTCTAAAAAAAACTCTTTAGCCAATACAATCAAGACTGTTTGTGTAGCTAACTTTTTTTTTTAAATAGGAAGTCATCGTAGCAAAAAAAAATTCTTAAAATGATTGGAGAATTTGAACTGTTAGTATTATGTTTTATTTGGCTGTTCTGATTGCTTTTTCGGTCTTCTTTGTATTTGTTAAGTGTACAACAATATTGATCACTTTGTTACCGTTTTTATTAAACGGAATGGCCAGGCTTAGGCCATAAACTTGAATATTTCTTTAATTTTAATAAAGGTCGGATATTGATTAAAAAAAAGTGTAGCTAACTTTTTTCACAATAATGATATTGAATTAAGTTGGAAGAATGGGTTTACAGGATTTACAGAAGAGCAAGAAGCTCTGGTGGTGAAGTCATGGAATGCAATGAAAAAAGATGCTGGAGAATTAGGTCTCAAATTATTCTTGAAGTACGTAATCTGATTGCAACTTAAGATAGATTACATGGGAGTTGATTATTACCATCAGAAACTCAAGGGCCCGGTAACATTTTAACAAAATCACAGGCAATTCAAACTTAAATCTCAAACAAATCTGCAATTTGACTTAATAATTGCAGTTCATTTGGCTGGTCATCTTAAAAGCTGATGTTCTTTTATGTCTCAGATCCAAAAGTCTTTAAAAACTACTTTTAAGCTGAATGAACCTAACCTATATAGTTTTTCATCTAAACGGTTCAACTCGTTTGTTGAAGTTTTTCTGCCACAAAAGCCCCGAGTATAATGTTTTACTAGATGTATAATGATTGTAAAAATTGTGCTTACAAGTTAGTGACCAAAAATAACAGGATATTTGAGATAGCACCATCAGCACAGAAGCTTTTCTCTTTCTTGAAGGACTCAGAGGTTCCACTAGAGCAAAATAAAAAGCTCAAGTCCCATGCTATGTCTGTCTTCATTATGGTAATTAGTTTATTCCCATTTTCCTTATCCATTAGACTACTCAATATTTGCATTCCGATTTTAGATTTTGTAACTTAATGATCAGAGTATGCATATGTATGCAGACATGTGAATCAGCAGTGCAATTGAGGAAAGCCGGAAAGCCTACTGTAAAAGAATCCAGCTTGAAAAAACTAGGTGCCACACACTTTAAATACGGCGTCGTTGATGAACACTTTGAGGTAACAATATATCTGTATACATGTTTGTTAAACCATTCAAATATCATTAGTTTAGTTCTTGCAAACAGTTTAGATTGAGCATAAATTTCTAAATGTATACAACAGGTAACAAAATTTG
This sequence comes from Primula vulgaris, assembly GCA_963920805.1. Classification (NCBI taxonomy): domain Eukaryota; kingdom Viridiplantae; phylum Streptophyta; class Magnoliopsida; order Ericales; family Primulaceae; genus Primula; species Primula vulgaris. The sequence continues at coordinate 46,189,046 of OY987212.1, forward strand.
CTCTAATGGAAACAATCAAGGAAAGTGTGCCAGAGATGTGGTCACCAGAGATGAAGAAGGCGTGGGGAGAAGCTTATGATCAGCTAGTTGCTGCTATTAAGACAGAAATGAAATGAAGCGCTATTCGTAAATAATTAATTTCAGTATAATAATTATGTATCCCATCCTATAAATTTATCTGTCTTTCGTTTTTGAATAAGCCTAAGCTTTCCAGATGCAGGGTTAGCTCGCTTGTGTTTTGAGATTTTGCTAGAGATTTGGTGTAATATTGTTAATTGTTCCCTTTAAATTCTGAGCATGATATTTGTTGTTTTTCCTAAGAAACAAGTGGTAATACTGCTTCCGATTGAAGGATGATGTTAGAGGTGAATTTCAGATAATCCTATTAAGTAAATGATAATCTTATTTAAGAGTAATGTAGACGAAACCTTGAAAGAACCATATAACAAATGAGGGTTTTGGGTTGAAATGATCGATTAGAAAGAATATTTCATGGAAAGGTAACTGTAGGGGTTCAGCTGTATCTATTGAAATATTTTGGATGCGAGTGATTAATTTTTTGGGGGGAAAAAGTTGGCCCATGCAGGTCTCGAACCTGCGACCTTCGCGTTATTAGCACGACGCTCTAATAGGCCTATTTGTTTGTTTAAAAAACGAATTTAATTTAATTTTTTGATTTGTTAGAAACCCAAATAGACATGTAGTTATAACTTATAATTGTACTTTAAGTTTTTAACAGTGAATCTGTTTAATTCTTATCTTAACGTCATAAAGATATAAGAACTCCAGGACAATTGAACGGATCACTGTTTTTCTTCTTCAGCGATTTGTCGTTACTGATACAGGATGCAGAGTTTTATATATTGTACTACAATGGAACCAAAGTTATTTTCTTTTCGGTAAGTTATAGAACCAAAATTTGTAGTGGTGGAGATGCAGGATGATAGCGAAACCAGCATTAAAGAAGAATGTGTAGCTTATCAAATCTAAATTGAGATATGTAGGAAGGACATTTCAAAAACGAAATGGACGTTGATGGATTGAAACGAACATAGTCAACTCATATCACGTCGGATTGTCGGAAATCGATCCATTTTAGACAAGAAATAGAAGTTTTTGATTTGATTTGTTGTTTCGTCAATCTGTTGCGGAAAATTGAAGAGTCTGTCAAAACATGGAGCTATCTCCTTATTTAACCCAAAATATTGTTAGTGGAAGAAACGAAAAATGAGAAAAGAAATGGCCCATGCAGGTCTCGAACCTGCGACCTTCGCGTTATTAGCACGACGCTCTAACCAGCTGAGCTAATAGGCCAATTTGTTAATTTAGAAAATGAATTTACTTTATTTTTAAAACTGTTAGAAACAGTTATAATTGAATAAGTTTTTAACAGCTAATCTGTTCAATTTTTATCTTAAACGTTATAAAGTTAATTAAATATGATTATCTTTTTTATAACCTTTTGTGACAGACTAAAAAGCAAGTAAAACAAACTACTTCAACGAAAGAAGTTCCATTAATTCTCGCTCCTGGTTGGTACATATGTGACAAAAAAAAACATAGTTTTAAATAGTTTAAAAAGAGAATGAAAATATACTAGTTTGGCCAACAGCACTATTAAAAAAATTGAAAAACAAGAAAAAGAACGATATCCGGGGGGGGGGGGGGGGGGGGGGAAGCCGGAAATGTAGAGGGATCCACGTGAATTTTTTTGATACTAAACAGGGCTAGCTATTTCTTGAAAAAAAAATACACTCAACGACCAATTGGACTTCAGAAATTAGGAGTAGTATTTTTAATCAAGGGCATAAAGATTTAATCCCACTGGACTATAATATTGTTATATTAACCTCTCTTCGCATGTCTTTGTTTTGTATATACTGTAGGGTGGAAGTAGGATGATTTTGTTTGTAGTGTAAAAAATATGTCGAATAGAAAAAAATAGGATCTATTAATAATAAAAAAAAAATTCCTATGTTTAACATAATATAAAATAAATATGAAGTTAAAGACAAATGAGATTGGACAGTAAAATAATTTTTTATGTAATTTTGTTTGGAAAAATACAATGGATATTTAGAAAATTTGGTAATTTCAAAATAAAAAAAAAACAAAATTTTAGAAAAAATAAGCTAATATAATTTGAACTCCTAATCTTCCATTACCTTATGGTCAAATTTTATCATTACACCAACAATTTTTTTGTTTAACTAGAAGGGCCATCAATGTATATATCTCGGATTTTTTTTAATTACATGTATAAAAAAAAAAAAATCGTCGTCTACATCCCCAACCCCTCTTTGGTCCGCCCCTCTTACCTACCTATCAAGCAACAGCTGACTGGAAGATAGAATGATAAAGCATTATGAAACCTTAAAAGTCAGATACATATGTAAATTTTAAGATATTTTGCTGTTAGTTGATGAAAGTGTTGAATGTATGTTTTCTTTAACTTTAATGAAGTTTCTTTGACTTTTATGGAGTCTTATGAATCGATCGTTGTTTGAAACTTTGAATGATTATGTACAATGATGCAGATAAAACATTACAAGTTACAAGAACGATCAGTATTGAATAAAAAGTTAGTTTATGTATAAAAATTATGCAGAGTAATGCACACAAAAAGTTAGTATAAACATTACAAGTTACAAGTTACCAAATAAAAAAGTAATGGTAAGAACAATCAGTAATTAGTATATGTATATCACTTGGACAAAATATCGTAGAAGTATATCGTTTGATATGTTAAAACAATGGTGATTTTCCTCATGTATTAAAAATCTTAAGGATGCAGTGCAAATTGCAATTACTTAAAAGGTTTATTAGAGAAAAATATGCTAAAAAGATGGCCCATGCAGGTCTCGAACCTGCGACCTTCGCGTTATTAGCACGACGCTCTAACCAGCTGAGCTAATAGGCCAATCGTGATATATCGAGATCAAAAACTGATGATATCAAAGACAAAATGTTGTTAGAGAATAAGAAAGAAATTTACTGTTAAAATGGCTACTGAGGTAATAGGTTCCTTATTAGTTACAGAAAAACACTTTCCGATTTAGAGTTGTTTTCAGACAGACACTAAAAAAAAAGAACGGTCTGAACTTTACATTCCGAATGTGGATGATTATCAGTTTGTCAGCCGACACGTCTGAGATTCGCATTCTTGAAAATCCACACTTTTTCCAAACCCAAAAACCAGTTCGAATTTGAGGATTTACTATTGGGGTAAAAACATAAAAGGATACATAATGGAAAAAATGATGCATGGACCGATATTATACGTTTACCTTTTTTTTCTTGCAGCTTTATCTATACTATTAGTTTATATATTTATACAAGAATACAAATTTCATTCAAAAACATTGTATGAATTACAGTATGAAATACAATTTCTTTTGAAAACCTGAACACGCTGGTAAGGAAATTACAGTATCAAAATATAAAAAAATGAAAAAGATCAACAAACATACCACAAAAGAAAAACAAACATATCAAAGAAAACGCGGACGTGTTACATCTTGTTCAAGCAGCCTTGGTTAACGACTTAATTTTGACTGAAGACCCCAACAAGAGTTTCCCGCTTTCAACCGTAAACGAGTCGTATTTTAAAAAGAGCTCAACTAACATTACCCTGGACAAGAGCACCATCAGATCCTTAGCGGGACACTGTTTATTATCAACCGTTGGATCTTCAGTCTCGCGCCCATTCGACCAATAAAGATATTTCAATAATTTTTCACCTTCACCCACAAATCTATCCGCGACAAATTTGTCGCCGTTTTCGAAAATCTTGGGATCCCTTGTTGCGAAAGTTTGATACCCAAAGATGGTCTCACCTTTTTTAATTTCGAAAGCCACATCATGACTAGGGACAACTATATCCATCCTGGCTTTAGCATATTGGAACGGTACAGGTGGTTCGATCCTTAGAGTTTCATATACCACCGATTTGGTCAAAGTCATTTTTTCCAATGACGATAGAGTGACTCCTTCGGCCTTAACTATGGCCCTGATCTCATCAGTCAGGCGCTGGTGTAAATCTACACCTGCACCTGCAACCCACTTCATCAGAGCCGGAAATAGGATTTTCATGCCACCTAACGAGCTAAATCCAGCTAGAAAAACCAAATTATGACAAGCCTCGTCCCTTGAGAGACCTAAAGTCGCAGCCTCATCCAATAAGGGTGTGCCATACTTGTAAAATTCATCGTACAGTTTATTGTAATCGGATTTGACTAGAAATGATGGTAAGGGAAATGTGTGTAGCAATAGGTCTTCAAGGCAATTCGGTACGAATTTAATCCCTAAGGTGATTAATGGTGCCAACATAACGAACAACCATTTCGTGAAAAGTTTTGCTCCGTCGGATCCGATTTTTGTTTCCTTAGGGTAGCGGTCACAAAACCATTTAAAAATAAATTCCAATGACATGTCATCCCCACGTACGTTAAAATCCGAAAACCCATTTTTGGAAATATCTTCCTCAAGTAAGGTGAACAAATCCGACATACATTGTTGGAAAGTCGGGATGAATCGGGTTTTGTACTTTGGGGAGAGGAGAGATAAAGCGAATTGTTTTAAAGGGGTGTGTTTGGGCTCGGCAGTGTCTACAAAGGCACATACACGATGACCCCCCGTGAAGGAGGTAGAGGGCATGAAAGTACCATCGAGGATGTTTTTCTTTTCGACTTTAGACATGTCGAAAAGGATAGGAAATGAGATAGCGTCTAAAAGGACTACGACTTTTGGGTCCGGTGCCATGAAAGGGCCTGGTGGCATGTTTGTCCGGAATACGGTCGATTTGTATTTTTGCATTTTTGTTTTGAAAAATTCATCTTGGCCTTGATTGTAAAAATAGTCGTAACGATCTTTGATGGCGCCAAAAAAGGGCAAGCCATAGCCTCCTGGGATTTGCCTGAGCGGAAGATTCGGCAAGTCGCTGGAGAGAGTGTTTTGGTCGTCGGAAGAAGGGGAGGAGCTTGACATTGCTTAATACTTTAGATGTGGTATTTGTTTGTCACATTGCATTGTTATATAGATCATTAGTAGGCTTAATCATGGACCATGTCGTATAAGATAATTACTATATAAAATACTACTCCTATAGTTTACCCACTTGTACTCAATAATGGGGAGAAAAAAGTTGTTTGAAATAATCAAATCTACAAGGCTTTACACATGTACATTGAATTTGGCTTTTTTTAATTAGTAATTCAATATTAATCGGGTACTAGAGTCTGGATAGCACTACACCTTTTTTCTTGCGAATAAGGATATATCTTGTTACTATCAACTAGGAGAGTAAACACACATTAAGGAAACAAATATATTTAGCAGTAGCATTCTTTATATATATAATCAAATTAAGGAAACAAAGTATAGCAGTTTTTATTTTTTGATCCGATTTAACTAAACACTACATAATTCAAGAAATGGTAGGCAGGGTGAGTACCCAAGAATTGCCCGATCAATTAGGGTATACTGCCCTTTGACAAATTTAAAATGCTAATTGTGACACGATAACGTGCAGAATCTCAATTTTGTTCTTAATCATATTATAATATATTCAATATATATAACGTGTATTTTGAGCTATCTGTAGTTACATTTTTCTATTGTTATAATTTAATTGTCATTATGTCTGGCGAAGACTTTTTTTTTTTTAATTTCCTTTTTATGTTCAATTTTATACTATGAATTCTAAATCATTTGGACAAATATTGGAGCATTTGGAGCAAAGGCGTATACAAGGGACCCCCAAATTTGACAAATATGTATATATTTATAACTTAAAAAATAAGACAGCCTCCGACCGTCGACCTTTCTATTTAAGCTGTATATATAATTTCATATTATGCTGTTTTTTTACGACCATAGTTTATTTTGTGACCTGTTACTTTCACGCCGTGTTTAACAATTTTTCCGAGTGTAAAAGAAAGAGGAACATAAGTAAAACGAGTTTTCTGTTTTATGTTTACATGTCCAGTGAAACTTCAAAAAATTGAAACGAGCATCTTGTGTTTAATTCTGAAACCTCAGTGAATCAAGGATGAAGAAAACGGTGAGAAATTAAGAACACAACTCATAAATCTCATGAAAAATAGGAAATTGAAAAGCGATAAAGCTAGAAATCAAACAAACGAGTTCACGATGTTCATCTAAAGCTAGGTTTAGTCACCGGCCGGTCTCACTGCAATATAAACCCAACATTTTAGGCCAAGAGTAAATATTTAAAACCGTTATACTCTGATAATTGGTAACTAATCTTCCAACCGATTTTGGTGGTTTTGTTTTCATTTCCAGAATATTTGCGGTAACAAAAACCATGAGTTTATCTATCGGCCATATTTCAAGTCATGCTGATCAAATTTATATAGCAGAAACAAAGATGAAATGAATACCCATATACATGCATATTTAAGTTATATACTAAATCTTATGACAATTTTAGATACATATATACAAGTACATATACTAGTGAATCACGCATGTAGTTCTAGCAAGGAGCAAATCGGTCCATGAGCAGGCAAATTGTAACTTCCGAAATTGTGCTTTCTTTCTCTCTTAGTAGTTTATTGGTTTCCTGGGCTTCATTTTCTTGAACCTCTTGATAGCTTTCTCCTTTTTTCTTGAGCTTAAATATGAACCTTTTTCTACCTCCGACATTTTGTTTCAGTTTATTCAACTCTCTCATCCACACATTCATTGTCTCCGCCATATTCACACCGCTTTTTTTATATCCCTCAGATAATATTTATATAGAATATATTAGTGAAGAATATGATGATAAAAGGTGCATATTTTTATAGAAAGAATTAAGAAAATATCAGTGTGTTGAGGGGCCTTGAAAGTGGGCACACAACATGGTAGTACAAGGATATTTTGAGGGATATTCTTTGGTCTGTGGTTGAGCAACTTGAGCCTATCTTTCTTAGCGTGGTCACATTTTTATGTGAAACTTTAAATTGGTAGAGCATGATATTGTATTGTTATCTAATTTTATACTTAAGGGATTGTTTACCTGTCATTTTTAAGCTTAGATTTATATGCTCATCTGCTTGTAGTAATGCACCTGGAACCAGGAGCGAAGCCAGGATGTGTAAATGGTGGGTGCCAAAATATATGTACAAGTAACATATTTTTATAGGGGTGCCAAATCTACACCTAAAAAGAAATTGTACTAAAAAAAAATTACGTCACTTGGGATTTCTAAAATTATGGGGGGTGTCGTGGCACTCGATCGTCCCCACTTAGCTTCCCCGTGCCTGGAACGGTCATATATGTAAGTTGTAACGTCACCTTGTGTGCTTACAAGTTACAAGTTGTAGTACATTTTTTTTTCTTTCTTTTTTTAAATTTTATTAAGAATGATCAATATATTTCACACTATCACTTAGCAAGACTCGAACTCTGCACCTTTTAGTGATAGTACGGACTAGTGGAGTACAGACTCTATGCTACTAGCCCATTCTACATCTGTTTTGGTTGTGGAACAAGAAAAATGATGGAGCGAGCACTCTCATATTTAATTTTTACATTAAGGGCAACTTTGGTTGTAATTTGCAAATCTTGAGCTCAGCCAAATATTTTATTCCCAGTAATCGAACTATATGGTTGACCATCTTCCAGCTTGAGCTTTTTCTAAGTTTTTTGGCCTGTATAAATTATAAGTTATGGAAAAATTTAACTCAATGAATATGGTTCCATTTTCAGCAGCCAAAAAGACTGAGACAATTTAACAAGCTTGATCAGTTTTAAGGTTGTAAATTAGGACTTTCACAATTGGTAGGCTTCTCTTACATTATTGTTCATTAATTCTTCAATCACGCCACACCAAAGTATATACTGCGTTTTATTAAAATATTCGAAAGCAGATTTTGATTTGTTTGCCATTATCATGATCAAATGATATAAACTGATGAAAATCTCCCTAAGATTAAAACCTTGAGAAAGCAAATTAAAGTCAAAGCTTAACACATATTGGCTAGATTTTAATTATTGTTCAATCAAATTAACACTGTGATTGGAATTTAAAGCTTTTGATTGTTTGTTCTAGGTTATAGCTTTTTGTTTGTTTTTCATAGTATGAAATGGATTGTGCTATTTAACACATAAAAATCCGAAAACTTGACCTTGTCAACTGTTATGTAAGGAGACGTTTTTGTTACAAATAACAATTAGCATAATCAATGGCAAGTATAAAATATTATGTTCTATTGGGAAAATTGGTTAAGAATTTTCATGACAAAAGAGAGGGAAATCGATGAGCTTTAAAAGCGGCAAATACCTGTAAATTAATTAACAGTACACGTAAGCATAATAAAATGATGGAGACATGCCATTTTCAAATCTTCAATTCTTTCTGGAATTATTTTTTTGTAAAGTTTTTTTTATCAGTTTTTATATAATTTCTTATTCAAACAATTTTTTTTTTAATGTAATATATAGGCATGCAGTGGAAATACCCAAAAAAAATGTTTGTATATTATATGATTGTTAGATTAGATAGTAGTACTATTATTTACTATAACACCCAAATAGAAACTTACAATTAACTTAATTTCATTCAATCGAATTAACGCAAATATCGAACTTGAAACAAAAATGCATATGTTAATACTCAATTTCATAGGTCATTATCTAAATTGTTAAGATGGAGTAGGTTGAGATATTAAATTTAAATATTTTCTTCATAGCGATAATGTGAACGAGCATTTGTTAACGCTCACAAAACAAGTATATAAATATATAAATGTATAATACGATTTAAATGTTGAATCAAGAAGATCAATAAAGTTTTTCCAAGTATAGAAAAACGAGCTTATATAAATTTTCCATTGGGATAATTAAGTTAAAAGCTCACAAGTATAAAGAGTATAATTTATTACAATTACTCACTATAACATTTAGTTACTCTTTATATCTTTATTATTCTCTATTTTATAATATAATAATTTTTTCCCCATTATTATGTATCTTTTAATCTGTTGGAAAAACATGTGACAGCGATAAGTTGTTTATACCACACTCAACGTGGTTGAGTAGCCCGTGTGACGAGCTTCGCAACGGTATATCGCATGACCTATTTGGAGAATGGGTGTGAATACAAAGTGGGTTCAAAGTTGGACTATCGAAAGCTCAAATCTGGAAAACGAAATGGTTAATGAGAAAACCATTTAGAATAATCCCATATTGGAAGATTGAGGGTCAATTTTACAATATATATAGAAGCCCAACCCATGTATTTGTTAAACAAACAAAGTCCACATACACCTAAGAGTATTAATTAGTATGTACCACACACGCTCGTGTCGCGGGCTTGGGCTTGGGCTTGGGATTTGGGATTTGTCTCGGGTCCAAACCCGAATAGGGAGTTTTGTATAAAATACAAAAGCAGTCCCTAGAGTTTTCAGCAACAGAAACGTCAGCGCAATGAATGAGATTAAATGCTACGGTTTCAGAATTGATTGAGCGGATTCCATACGGGAGAGAGAACCGCACCACCAACAGCTCGACCTGTGGTTCGGTGCCGGTTTCCATACGAGCCACTCTGAGATAGAAGTTGTACATTGGGAGCAAAGTCCCGGAACCAGAAACCTTTAAAGGTGGTTCGGGAAATATTGTTTAAGGGAAACTGCTCAACAGTTGCCTCTTCTTCTATATTTCCGTTATTTATTTTTCAGTCATTTATATTCTGTCCATTTACTTTTCTGTATTTACATTTTCAGTACTGTTTACTTTCAGTCTTTCTATTCTGTAATTTATTTTCAGTTCTGTAATTTCCAGTATTTACAAAACCAGTCCGACAGTTTATTTTATTACAAAACCAGTCCGACAGTTTGTTTTTTTGTTAAAACCAGTCCGGCAGTTTGTTTTATTACAAAAACAGTCCGGAAGTTTGTTTTTTGTTAAAACCAGTCCGACAGTTTGTTTTATTACAAAGCCAGTCCGGCAGTTTGTTTTTGTTAAAACCAGTCCGGCAGCTTGTTTTATTACAAAATAGTCCGGCAGTTTGTTTATTCGTTAAAACCAGTCCGGCAGTTTGTTTTTATCACAAAACAGTCCGACAGTTTGTTTATTTGTTAAAACAGTCCAGCAGTTTAATAATTTATATTAATCTGTCTGGATTTTTAATTAGCGTAATTTAAATTCTGTACGAGTCAGGAATTGTAATTTATATTCCAATTGTGAGAAATAAAATTGTTATTTCCATTCAGTCATTTGTCTTTTACATTATTGTATTTCAATTATTGTATTCGAAATAGTAACAAAACCAACCTAATCAAATAAGAAATAACTATAGTACTTTTACATTAAAATCTCATTTTAAAGATAAATAGAAAACATACGCGCATGCTTTGCGTCCATTTTATAACCCGTTGACACTAAATAAAATAGAAAAAAAACACTAATCGAGATAAAAAAAATTCCAAATATTGTAAAAATAAATAAAAAAAGCAAGATTCAAAATAGTTTCCAGACTACGAGTATTTATTTGTTAGTACACAAAATATTTTATATATTGCTAATCTCTCTCTCTCCATCGATATATGAGTTTTTTGCCAAAATGGTACAGTAGCTCAGTCAAATTCCCAGAATGGGCTACCTTTCTGTAATATTCCCAAAATGGCCTACTTTCGAAAAACGACCGATCGAAATGATAAAAACGACCGGTCGTTTTTATCATGAACTCTCTGAAACAATTTGGACCAAAAACGATCGGTCGTTTTGTCCAATTCGATCGGTCGTTTTTCAGACAAAAAACGACCGGTCGTTATTTACATTTCGATCGGTCGTTTTTATTGTGAACTCACTGGAAGAAATCATACCAAAAATGATCGGTCGTCACAATAAAAACGATCGGTCGTTTTTCTTGTGAACTCTCTGGAAGAAATTTGTATTTATTAGACCGATCGTTTTTTCAGAACGATCGGTCGTCTGTGGAAAAACGATCGGTCGTTTTTCACAGTCGACCGATCGACTGTAAACAATTTACATAACAAAGAATTTTTGGCACTTTTCGACACTGATTTGGTAAAAAATATATAAAAACATGATCCCCTTTTTGAACATGATCACTTAAAAAATGATGTTGTAAATTAATATGTTTAGTACATCGGATTTTCCGGAAGATTTATATCACAAGTATTATCACATAAAATGATGTCGTAAATTAATATGTTTAGTACAAGATGTGTAGGTGACGCTTTACTAAACATCCGATTTAAAACAAGTAAATGTCACAACATCCGATTTAAAACGAAGTTAAACAAAGCTAAACGATTAAGGAAAACGAACGATCAAATGCAAGCGAAAAATTGGCCATAGTTTTGCCTAAAAACGGTCCATCGCCACAAATGAAAAGCAACACAAATAACCCAATCAACTATAGATATATATACGCACAAGTTATAATAACATCAAAATCGCATTTGTAGAATTATAAATACGCAATCTCACAACGTCATACAATTTAACACGTAATGATAAATAGCAACATAAAAAAGATTCATAACATAAATGCAAAGCGTTTGCTACTTATTACATCAAAAACAACGTAGTTCGAAAAGAAAATGAAAAACAAAGGAAATACAACGCAAAATAAAAGAGGGTATTTCTCCCCCTTTAACATCATTAAAAACATAAAACAATACATATAACTCAATCAACTAGCAATATATGCGCACGAAATTCAATAAAGTGATTAAGATAAAAACGCATACTATAAGTGCACAAACTCACAACGCATAAGCAACATAATAATGATTCATAAAATAAAGCGTTTGGTACTTATTACATCAAAAACCAACGTTGTTCGAAATCGAAAGAAATGAGAAATACAACGCAAGAACAAAAGAGAGGGTATTTCTCCCCCTTTGACATCATCAAAAAAAAAAAAAACGATATCCGCCTAGTCGCGGTGGGAGGTCGCATCATCCTCTTCGTCTTCGTTGTGGTCTGGGGGCCCGGCAAGGTCGGGAAAATAGCCGTGGTATTGCGCCCTTTGCTCGGCGCTTTCGCGATCTAGTTGGTCGAGCTCTTCTTGTCCCGGTTGCAAGAAACGAAACATCCGACGAGTCATTTGTGCATTCCGATATTGGTTGATGTAGAGATCATCGTAGAACTTATCGGAGCGCGGGACACGAGAGGAAGATCCCACGGGAGCTTTTCCTTGACGTCGAGAGGAGGAAGGGATATTGGTGGGGGGGATGGAATCGGAGGAGATAGCTACGTCCTCATTAGAAGCTCGCGGTGTTGGCTTAGGGCCGACATACTCTTCCTCTTCGGATGGCATTTCGAATGGTTTGGGCAACAAGATTGGAATCTAACTGTGGATGATCAGTTGTAAGCTCGGCATGAATGCATGTATGAGGACCGTTGTACACCGACACTTCAAAAAATCCATGTTTCTTTCTTAGTGAAGCTCGTAGTTTCCATTTGCATTTTTGAGTTTCGGCCAGTTTACAACGAATTTCCCAAAATTTTGCCTTCGAACTTTTAGTGCAAAAATGGATGTTACGTTTGATTGACCAAAGTTTTATTCCCTTTTTCAACATTTCTTTATCCCTAAATAAAAGACCAATAAAAGGATCATTAACTTGAGGATCCCAAAATCCAGGATACATCATATAATTTCTTCTCTGGTTACTATAATTTTCTTGAGTGTCGAACGGTTCATTAAACAAACTTGACATTGGTTGATGCATAGGAATTTCATCGGGAATAGTATTATTCGGCAATTGTGACCCACTTGATTGGTCGTTTTCATCCTCATCCATATACAAGCCCATTTCAGATGATAATTCTTCGTAGTCAACTTCTTGTACATTTTCTTCGTCATCGTCAGACTCGTTTTCGCTAATATTGACGTCCGGATCTTCATCCTCTGGTTCATCCCCAAGTTCTATCGACCAACCAATATTATCTGCCAATCGACACACTGCATCCAAATATGTCAAATCTGGTTCGTTGTTCTTAGAATATACCTCTGGCACTGGCTCTTGTCGAATGGGTGTTCTACTTGATGTACCGATTTCATTAGTGGAAAGAATATTATAATACGACCCGTAATCTTGACCAGAAGAGTAAACTTGCTCAATTTCAACATATAACTCTATAAACGTTCTTCCATTTTCTTCTATTAACTCAAGCATGATTTCCAACGAATCATTATCATCAACAGCCAATCGCATATATTTAAACTCAGTAAGTGTAGTCAGATATGGATAACGACATGTTAAACTCAAACGATTTGAAGTCGATGATACATCAAGTACCTTAAACAATTTTTCCAAAAATTGGTCGTATGTCGTGTTTCTAGATATCTTAAAAAAAATTTTATAAGAAATATCATAAGATAACCCCTCGCTAATAGTTTCCATTATCGTACCTCCCCAATAACACATAATTGTAGGATTTTTCATTTCGATAACCACACGGTAAAACTATCAATTTTACTCAAATAATACTCCAACAACACAAAATATTGAGCTTTTACCTGTTTTGGAAGAGATCTGAGATTTGCCCTAAAATGATCTAAAAGCTCTGTTTTTTTTATTTTTACAGTGGTCTGGGAAATGAGAGAGTTTTTTTAAATAGGAAGTATTTCTGAAAAACGACCGATCGAAATATAAATAACGACCGATCGTTTTTTGTCTGAAAAACGACCGATCGAATTGGACAAAACGACCGATCGTTTTTTGTCCAAATTGTTTCAGAGAGTTCATGATAAAAACGACCGGTCGTTTTTATCATTTCGATCGGTCGTTTTTCGAAAATAGACCATTTTGGGAATATTACGGAAAGGTTGCCCATTCTGAAAATTTAACTAAGCTGCTGTACCATTTTGGCAAAAAAACTCCAGATTGGTAATCTCTCTCTCTCTATATATATCTCTATCTCTCTAATTGCTAGTTCACTACCTGTCAATTATTTCGATTAATGTAAAATTCTTATAATTATAAGTCTCAGATTCCATTTCTAAATATTACATATGGAATGCCTGTCAATTATTTCGATTTAATCGGACTGTGTTAAGTTTCCTATTTCCGTAGTAAAATTTAGGGTTTCGTAAATGGATTTATGCCTTGTTTGGTTGTAGTTTTTATGCTCACTTTTTTACTTAAAATCTGGAATGCCTCTCGTTGATTTATTTTTCCTGCTTATTGGTTCGAAAATCTGAGAAAATTTAAGCTGGATGAATGTAGCTTTTATTTTATTTGAAGCTGCAACCTAACAATTCCTTTGTTACAATTATTTATTTTTAGGGTTGTTTTGAAGATCAGATTATTATTTTTGTTAAATAACTTTTAAAAAAGGAAAATTGATTAGTGTTGCTATTTAGTCTTTAGTTTCCGGTAATCATAAAATGATTATGCCGACATGTTGATATTCTGAATCTTATTTTTATCTTCATTTAAAGCTAATTTTGCTCCGTTAATTGGACTGCTGTTATTTTCTTGTGATTTGTCATTTGATTGCTGCAATGTTGAAGAATTGTGTTGGTTTTTTGACAATGAGTAATGTTTTTGTGTAAAAGGACCATTAATCGTTCTTTCTGGCTTTTAAAGACTGATTAATTAGGACTTGTTTACTTTTCTCATGCAAAACACTTATTTTTAATGTTTTTCCGGAAGTGCTAAAGTTTTATGATTTTATAATTCGAATGTTTAACAAAAACCAAAAGTCACAGATATTTTATTTTAGTTTGGTTTGGTTTGGTTTGGTTTGGTTTGGTTTGGTTTGTTTCCACAGTTATTCTAAACCAAAAAATTAAACCATTTCAAAAATGATTTGTTTTAATCTTTATTTCTAATCAAAATTAAAGCAAGCCTAACGGCAGATATCCTTAACTGCGAAAAACGTTTGTGCTTCACTTTTATATTGCTCAGTTTAATTAATTAATTTCCAGTATTTATGCTTGAGAATAGTCGTAGCGATATAGCACTTATAGATTTATCTTTCACTGTTATATTATTTGATGGTTTTGTTGAAATCTGACTCTGGTCTAATTAAAGAACAACCTTTCCAGCTTGGATGGAAAGTAATTTCCAATTTAGTGAAACTTGAGGATGCTGATTTTTTCTGTTTTCTGGGTTTCTTTTTATGAAGATTTGCTTATAAATGGGGGATGATCAAAAGCCGTTCTATAAAAAGTATTGGGAAGAGTACAAAGGTTTTTGGAAGGAGAGATTCTCTTACCTCGACAACTATGCTCCTTTCGTTCAACGCGACAAACCACTCCCTTCTTGGACCGAAGCTGATGTGGCCCAATTTATTGCAGCCGATCCCGTCCATGGCACCACTGTACTCCTCTCTCTTTCCCTCTCTCCATTTCACGTATATTCGCCCAATTAGAATTTTAAAGATATAGATCAAAAGGTACTGGGTTAGGAAAAGACTTGTCTGTTAACAAGTCAAGAAGGTGAACTTTCTATCAATTTGGTCATGTATATTGTAGTATACTATATTAAGTGGGCACTGTAATACCCTAATATCTTAGTTCAGTTTTATTCTTCTTCTTTTTTGTCAATCATTAAAATAATTGGTAAGTGTGAATGATCTATCTTTGTTGTATATAGACTTAGTAGATTGAATAAAAAAAATGTTTATGATTGATTTATTTCCTGTTGGGGTTTTAATGCCTCATACTAGATTCGAACGTGAAAAGAAGAGATATTTAGAGCTCCTTTGACTAAACTTTTGAAGCAAATTCATATAGCTTGTTTGATGCATTCGTTTTAGTTTCTTTCAGTCCGTCCTTGACTTGTTGTGTTACTCACAATTTGCTTTTCTGGGTGTTTTTTGTGTGCTTTGTTCAATAGTACAAGTATGGTTAATTTGGCTGCAACTTTTAAGCAGATTCATATAATCTGTTTGTTATATCTCATTCATTTTGTTTTATATACATGTGTAGTGCAGCCCACTTTTGTTTTAGCTATGTTTTTTGATGGTTTTTATCTATTAGTACATGCATGGTTTGTGTAGCTGCCGTTTTTAAGTAAGATGGCTTTTTATCTCCTTGGAAACTCTTCACTACTAGTACTAGGCTTGACGCTGCTTGGACAACTCTTCATTTTGTTTACATATATTGCTTGTTAAAGAAGTTTAAATGTATTGAGTACATGTTTTATTAGAGCCTGTCATATTACATTTTAAGTGAAGAAGAGAGATTTAAGGCTTCTTTGCCTGCAACTTTTAAGCAAAAGTTATTTAGGCACTTGTCCATTGTTCAGACCTGAGTCTTTATATTTAAAGCCAGATCATTTTTGCAGGGCAACCGCAAAGTGAACCCCTATAGATTTTTATTGTGAGCAGGTTAGCCTTCAACAGATTTATGCATTTCAAGTAAAAGTAACTTATATTTAGTTGTATGAAGGGCAAAAATGTCCACCATGTAGATCATTGTACAAGCATGTTTACTAATGTATAAACTTTGTAATCCCTTCCTTGTGCACCTCCCAGACTCCATACTTTCGCATAATTCTCCCATTTTTCACTTCCATTTCCCAATTAGTTTTGAAAAAAACGTTAGAATTTATTTAATGATGGCAATAACAGTAACAAAATTTCTTTATGCTGAAGTGGCAAAAAAGAGTTGGTCTGATTTCACTGTTCTTTTTCTTTCGTTTGCATATGTTTGTCTGTGATTTCATATTATGCTTTCTATAGTTCACACCATGATATAGTAGCTACACATGTATTTATGATTTACATTCTCTACAAGTTGGGGTTTACTTAAGCAGATTATACATTGTGGATATCTATTTGCAAATAGCATGTAATGGCATATGAACTTCAATGTCAATCACGTCATTGTTTGGTGTTATCCCATTTCTATTATCAGTTGGGTAGCATGGTTCTTTATATGATTGTGGAAATCTCCAATGGATTTACTTTGCAATGGTATTTGAAATGTCATTGGATGCTTTATTGTCGGTGTTCTTGCGTTTGCATCTTTATTCGACTTTCTGCTTGAAGATAATCAATTTTTGAAATGTCATTTCATAACGTCACAATTTGTCGTTTTCTCCTTTGATACTTCAGAAATATTATTTCATGTTGAGCAAATGAGTGCTCTATGTCTAGCACATATTGAACAAAAAAAGACTTTCTATATTTTATTAACACCTGAAAATCCTGCAAATTACCTGGTGAACCTATAATACTCCCTAATTGATTTGTATATACTTCTTAAGTTTGCACCAAATATGTTTGACTAAACATGGGTATTTTATAACGAGTCAGCTATTTTACACTAGTCACCATTATGTTTGACTAAACATGAGTATGAACTTTTGTTGTGTTTGATGAGAACGGGGATCACCAAGTATCACCAGTCACTTCCCTTTAGCATTCTTCAAAACATTTGCAGTTGAGATTTACGATCCTTTTGGTTTTGCAATTTGTAAATTTAATAAGAATCTGATCAGGAACCAAATGAACAAGCTTTTCGGCATATACTTTCAGATGATGTGCGTCTGCGACCAACTCACACCGAAAAGCTTAAGTTGATGTGCATTACAATATTATTTATATTCAACTAGCGGCTAGCGCCCACTTGGGGCCTATTTATTAGCAAAACAAGGGCAGACCAATTTTTAAGTGTCTGGCAATAAGTCTTGAATCCAGGACCTTTCTCTGCCTTCTCTAACATCATTTTAGGTGATGTTTAACCAAGTAACCAACTCACCTAAAAGCTTAAGCTGTTAGGTGCATGTGCATGAAATTATTTACTATTATATTCAATATTTACTTTGGGCATCTTAGATTTGAAAAAAGGTTGATTAATTGCTTGTTATTTAACAGCTGAAGACAGCTCGTGAAGCAGCAAAGTATGCTGCGATTGGCAGTGCTATTGGAGCAGTTTCAACTGCTGCTGTTGCTTGGAAGTATTCGAGGAGTCCGCATGGTTAGTCAACTTTTCTTTTGTCATTTTACATATATTATTTTCGGCAAAAAATACTCCATTAATCACTTTTATCTTTTTGAAGGAGTTTTCACTTTCATTATATGGTGAAACTGTGTGTCAGTTATGTAGAGTAATTAAACAAAGGCACCCCATAGTTAGGTGTTTGTGATCATTTTGGTTAGTCTGTATCACGAGAGTTGCATTCTGGATATTATTTTAACTATTTCAGTTGCTTTTATGTTCCAAGTACAATTTGATCCTATCTTGCAGACAGTGTCAGTGTTAAAGTTATCGTCACCTCGTTTTTATGTACAAACATAAGATACCAAACTGTATTCCAGTATCTTACCTAGGTTCTCAACGTGATATGAGTTTAATAAACACTTCTAAGAAATTTTGTTTGAAAAAGGAACAAGAGCTAAGGCTATAAATATTATCATGCCATTTTGTCTGTAATGATTGTTTGGAATTAAGTCATTCTGGTGCTTAAAAATTTTATTTTCTTCCCATCTTATAGTATTGACGATTCTTGGGGTTAAAACTTAGTTTATGACGATGAAGAATTATAGTAGTAAAGTGATGTTAGCACTTTGGTGAATGTCATGAAATGATCTACGTGACAAGGTGGTTCTACTTCTGTCTGTTGTGTTTTCACATTTCGTTTATGTTATGCGTAGTCTTGGTAGTGTAAGGTTATAATCTTCTCTTTGGTGTCTTCTTCTATGTTAGCCTTTTTAAGTCTTTTCTTTCAAGTTTTTATAAGGATGTTTTGGCATTTTGATCATAAGCCAAAAGGGAAGTTCTTCATATTCTGCTAATTGTTGGTGTCTGTTGTGACTGTACTGTAGTTATGACTATATAAAAATTGACTATTTGTTTTTTTGTGTCACAGACTCACAATTACCATAAAACAAATTCCAGAAATGTATGAATACTCGTACTGTTCCGACCATTGTTATGACAAGATTGGCTCTTTTGTGTTTTGCAGGCGCAGCCCTTTGCCTTGGTGCAGGAGCAGTGTTTGGTTGGACATTTGGGCAGGAAATTGCGAATCACACACTTCAACTTTATCGTTTAGATACCATGGCTTCTCAGGTTAAGTTCATGGAGTGGTGGGAGAAGAAATCTCTAGGCCAAGATTAGTTCTTTCAATGTTAAAATTGCAAAGGGAACTTTGTTTATTCAGCAATAAGGCTTGAACATGGTATAAGTAGGTTTTGTCGTGTGGTGATTGACTGGATTGTTGCTTCTATCTTGTGCGGTTTATACTGTGGTTTCGCAGGATCGACTTTTTTTACTTAATAAGGTTATGTAAAATGTTATGAATTGTCCGTGGAGGTAGAAAAATTGTTTTTTACATACAAATGAAAATGCATATAGGTGAGGAAGATTGTTTTTGTTTTTTGTCGTTAGGCGGTCCAAACCGGTCTCCTTCTCACCCGTATAGAGAGGTTGATGAGGGTGGTCATCCCCTTATACATGAAGTTTAATTTAAGGCGCTCTAGGTCTAATGTCTAAGACAAGGATGGCTTGTCGAGCGCCTTGGGTTAAGGTGTTGGAACCTATATATTTACCAAACCACAATTTTATTTGCATTTTCCATTTTCCATTGCATGATGCGTAATCTGCCTTTTGAGATCACCAAATCAATAAATTGTTCAGATTTTTTTAAGCATGCTGTAAATCAGTATAGAGAAATTGTTAATAGCATTGTCCTAGGAACACAGTTGGCGTTTCGCGAGCAAAATGGTTTCAAAATAAAATAAAAAAATTATCAAGTGAGCAATCACATAAGAAAATTGATTTAGCTCTGAAACTGAATTCTCTTTGTCTTACGAAACCTGTAGCTTTAACTTGGAAGATTTTAAGCTTCTCAGACAAACAAAGCTTTTTAACTTATTTTCTTATACGTGCAGCCACATAACCGCAAATCAGGTTTGAGTTGACATATATCACTTTAACTATAAAAGTTAAGCTACACAGCTTATCACTTATTAATTATTATGCCAAATTTTCCAAAGTACCAACTTCAATGGTTTGTATTAGATATACATTTTGATTTACACAGGAAAAAGTACTCCAGTCAACATTTTTGATGTTTAGTTATCAAGGAGAGATGATAATCCATTCCCAAACTATCCACAAACGATTCTAAATTCATGAGTTATTTTACCCAAAACCAACAAAAAAGCCTAGCTTTAATGTTGGCCATCCAAACTCGATCTTGATAAAGGAAAAATAACCAAGCTAAAAAACTGCAACATAGACACATCATCTCCAGAATTGTACAAGTTTCACATATAAACTTCATAAGTCTACTAAGTACTTACTACTAAACACAATTAACCAAGTTGATCAACTAGTTACTAAAATACAAAAATTCATCAACAAAAGGATAAAACTTCGGGCCCAGTTCCGATTTGGGAACCCTACGACATTTTTATACCCGTTTTGCATTTTCCGAAGAACATCTAATAGTCACTTTTAGCACGATATCTTCCTTTTTGACGAGCTCGAAAACACATTGTTGGCCCGGGTGGCTAAACCTTAGAGAGGGGTGAATAAGGTTTTTGGCGCTTTTTGAAAAATTAAAATCTAAGTGCAACTAACAACCCAACTTTCGCAATTCTAAGCTTAAGCGTTAATAATCGTTAAACAATCCAAACGCAAGCAAGAAAATAGACAAAATATAAGTTGCGGAAAGTAAAAGTTAAGGAAGAAAATGACACCGTGATTTATAGAGGTTCGGCAAAACGGTCTACGTCCTCTCCTCGGTACTACCGAGTATTTCACTAATAATATTTTTCCGGATATTACAATCCTAACGAGCTAATCGACCGATTAAGCTCTCCCTCACTCTATGAGTGTACCGAATGAAAAGACCTAAATCTTTTAAGCTTCACTTGCTTACAAAGCCTCTACCCGATCACTCGCTCACAAAAGAGTTTATAAAACTCTCGTTACAATTTTGTTACAATAATGTAACTACACTCACTATTTTAATTGCTTCTAAATAAGCTAATTGGTGAGTTGTTGATGATGATTGAGCTTTAATTGTTTTCTTCTTGATTTCCCTCTTTCTTGAATATTTTCACCAAAATGGTGATTTTTAGGGTTTTTATTGAGAGAGGTTGAAGGATGATAGATTGGTAGTAATTGGTGATTTGGGAGAGAGATTTGGCTGGTTTATAAAGACCAAAGGTCTGTTCTTCTGTATATGACCGTTGGCAGTGGTTGAGGCTTTTAACCAAAGGTTTTAAGCAACTTTCCAGAATAAGCTGAAAAGCTGTTTTCGAAATCTGTAGAAAACGGTCGTTTTTTCAGAAAACGATCGGTCGTTTTTTCAGAAAACGATCGGTCGTTTTCAGAAAACGATCGGTCGTTTTCAGAAAACGATCGGTCGTTTTTATACCGAACTCTCTGAAAGAAATTGGACCAAAAATGATCGGTCGTTTTTGTCCAGTCGATCGGTCGTTCCTTCAGTATTCCCGCTTTTCTCGTTAAACTTCGAAAGCCCGCAACTTCTTCGTTATAGCTCCGATTCAGGTTCCGCTTGAACCTGTGCCTTCGTTTTTCTGTGCTATATCTTTCTGGCGTGCTGAAATTTACAAATTCTCTTTTTGGAAAAGACAAACATTATATCATCGAAATAGATAAATCGTAAAATCATTAAAAACATAATCAAAGTTATAATCAAAATCCATTATTGAACTCTAAGTCCAACACACATAAATCTCCCTCTTTTAACCTGTTACCCTTCACAAATTCACGCCAACCCCTACATAATTTAGCCAAACCATTTCGCCACATGAACCGCACAGGCCATTTTTTCCCGCTAGATAATTGAAGTGTTATTAACCCTGAAAGTCCGGCGTACCTTTTCAGCAAAAGAGGATGGGAAATACTGCACATATAAAAAACAAAATACGTTTATTTCATTTTCCAAAGAGCAAATTAGCTTTAGCTGAAATGCTATTTAATCCTGGTAGTTTTAGTTGATGAAACATCAAATATTGTTAAATATGTAAAACGGATGGTATCAGGAAAAAAATTGATGCCTTCGATCCTTAACATGCTAAAAGGAGGAGATGGTTGAAAGAAATATAATCCTCACCTGGCTGCAGCTAATAAACTAAGCGGCAAATAAGCGGATTTTTTTTGCAGGTTCAAGGAAAAACTAAGTTCATCCAGCTTGAAGCCTGTAACTGTATTGTATCAGCCTATCAGGCAAAAAACCAGAAATACTAAGCTTTTAAAATGATTTACGAAAAAAGGTCCAGCTTTAAGCCAAAAAGCCTGAGCTGCAACCAAACAAGCGAGAATTGGTGGTCGAGAATCAATTCACCGTCCTAAGTTATTTGTTATAGTTTTCATCTAATAATGCATTCCTGTTGGCTTAAGGGACCGGTTATGTGACAATATTTTATAATAAGCTACCATTGTATATATTACTGAGATAGAAATTGAAGGAATAAAAATTTGCATAAACAGTGGGACAATCATTAATTTATTTAATTTTTCCAATTTGAAACTAAAAAATCGCTTACCAAGCAAGTTGCTTTGTCATACACATAAGATCTTCGTAGGATAACTTCGCAAAATGGATTTTCCGATTGAGACATCTTTGATCCATTTAACACGCTCTCTGTTGGGAAAATTGGAAAATATGTAGTTTAAACATAATTGTTCCAAGTGGTCAGGGACCATCTTTGAGTCAATTTTTAATGCGACTCCTCAGTTTTTCTGAGGCCATACTCTATGCGTATGAGTAGCTCGTACGACGAGCTTCGCAACGGTATATCGCATGACCTATTCGGAGGAAAGGTGTGAATGATAATTGGACTCGAAGGTTGGTACTCGAAAGAGGGAAAAAACCGAAATCTGGAAAATGGAGTAGAGAGTGGGAATAAACCATGAGGGTTATCCCACATCGGAAAATCAATGTAGATTTTCACTCTATATATACAAGTCCATCCTATGTAGTTGGTAAACTAATAAAGTCCACATACCCATGAGTGGGTTAGTGTGTACCGCACGCGCTCGCTCGCTCGGGTCACGGGACGCGCGATTTGGGGAATGTCTCCTCGGGTCTTGGGTCTTGTACTAAACTGAAAAGGGACTTTTGCATATTTGCAAGAGTAGTCCCTAGAGTTCCAGAAGTTTGAAACTCCAGCAGTAATGGAGGCGGATTCTGGGGATATAACTCCCAGAATTAAATGACCATAATAAATTCTGCGGTTTCAGAATTTCCTCAATAAAGAGGCAGCCATCCCCTCACAATTCATACATTCGAAATCAGTCTACCTTCTCTCTAAAACAGCATAATTTTTTCATAGCATTTAGAACCAGAGAGAACCACCCACCAACAGCTCGACTTAGACTCGTCGCCAGTTTCCGGCGAGTCTTCCGAGAGACGTTGTACCTTGGGATCGAAGCGCCAACGCAACCAGAAACCTTAAGGTGGTTGGGCGAATATCGGTTAAGGGCATACTGTTAACAGTAGCCTCGTCGATTGTTTTAGGGTTCTGTCCATTTATTTTCCGCACTTAAATTCTGTCTTTTCCATTCTGTTTTTCCAATTGAGTATTTAAATTTCAGTTTTTAATATTCTGTCCTTAGCTGTAGCCTTTTATTCTGTTTTGTACTATTCTGTAATTAGTTTAAAGTTCTGTTTTATTGCTGTAATTACATTTCTGTAATTTAATTCTGTAATTAGTATAGTTTCAATTCAGTCCTGTATTTTCAATTCATCACAGAACAGTCCGGCTGTTAAGTTTTTACTTTCCAGTCCGGCAGTTTCTTTTAATTACAAAACAGTACATCAGATTATTAATTGATAATAATCTGATAACGTTTGTTTTATTTACTTTTCAGTACCTACATGTTGTAATCAATTTATTGTATTCCATTTGGAAATTAATAAAGATTACACTGGTTTTATTTAATTATTGTTTAGTCCTTTAATTATTGTTAATTGTTATTTCGTACACGGAAACCAACAATCTTAACCGATACCCTGTTGTTTCTTTCGTGTATTAATACAATTATTTTTATAATAGGAATAATGCTTTTTTGTTTTCGATTCTAATTTATATTAGAAATTGATTACAAAAGAAAATTCCAAACAGTTTTAATTTTGGTTTTTTGAATCTTGTTGATACCAACCGTATTGGTACTCAATAAGAATCATTCAATCCTTTTAATATCAACCGTATTGATATTTAAAAGGATAAAAAGTTTAGTTTTATTAATTGTTTGTTAATTCTTTTACAAACCCAAATATTGGTTTTGGTGTTTGTTTATAGAATTGATTGTACACGTATCTCATACGTTTTGTGTTGTCGTTTCAGATGACTAACACGTCGCCTATTCAGTTGCCTAGCGGGGGTGAGCATGACTCAGTGGTTGGTGGGCCTGTCCATAACACTGAGGGCGATGCGAATGTTGTGGCTAACGTCAATGACGCAGTTGCAGCGGCTGAGGCCGCCGCGGCTGAGGCTATGGCGGATGCTACGGCCAAAGCTGAGGCTGTGGCCGAAGCAGCGGCCACGGCCAAGGCCGCAGCTAAGGCCGCGGCTAGAGCCAAGGCTGCGGCCAAGGGCAAGGCACCGATGTATTCGACTATGCCTACTTTGCCGACTTCTCATCTGGAGAAACCGGAAAAATTCAGGGGAGAGAACTTTAAACGTTGGCAGCAAAAGATGCTGTTTTATCTCACGGCCCTGAATCTGACCAGGTTTCTCAAGGAGACTGCTCCCGTCCTAAGCGAGGACGATCTGGACGAGCAGTCGTTCTCTGCGGTTGAGGCATGGAGACATGCCGACTACCTATGCAAGAACTATATCCTGTGTGCTCTAAATGACACGATGTTCAGTGTTTTCGAGCCCAAAGCTACTGCAAAGGAGCTTTGGGAGACTCTCGAAAATAAGTACAAAGTGAATAACGCTGGCACAAAGAGATTTGTTGTCACGGACTTTCACGAGTACCGTATGACTGACAGCAGGGGTGTCATGGAGCAAGTTGAGGAGCTCCAACTCATTTACCATCGCCTTGAGGCTGAGGGGCTAGTGATAAACGAGCCTTTCCAGGTGGCACTCATGATTGAGAAATTGCCACCATCTTGGAAAGACTTTCAAAACTACCTTAAGCACAAGCGAAAGGAAATGAGGCTGGAGGGGCTCATTGAGAAGCTCAACATCGAGGTGAGCAACCGTCGCTCCGTGAGGAGAGTCGGTGGTGATGTCATCCCGATGGCAAAGGCCAATGTGGTCGAAAGCTCCAACGTCAAACGGAAACGTTTTGACACCGGAGGCAGTGCTGTTGTCGCGAAGAAATTTGCGGGAACCTGCTTTGTGTGTAACAGGACCGGCCATCGTGCCGCGGACTGTTATGACAATAAAGGCGCTGCTAAGCCTAAGCCCCCCCCCCCCGAGGAACTTTAAGGGCAAGGGAAAGAGGAAAGCTCCAGCTCAGGCACATCTGGCCGAGGGAGGACGAGATGACGACCACTTTACTGCTGTGGTCTCTGAGGTCAATCTCGTGGGAAGCAACCCCAAAGAATGGTGGCTGGATACCGGCGCTACAAGTCACATCTGCTCAACAAGGTGGATGTTTAAGACCTACGAAGCGGTAGAGGGAGAAAGCTGCTTCATGGGAAATTCTGCTACTTCCAAGGTGGAAGGAAAAGGAATGGTCGTGATGAAGATGACCTCGGAAAAAGAGCTGAGGTTGACAAATGTGCTTCATGTTCCAGATATCCGCAAGAATCTGGTATCTGGTTCGGTGATGGTGAAGAACGGGTTCAAGCTAGTTTTAGAATCCGATAAAATTGTAATCACCAAGAATGGTGTCTATGTAGGCCGTGGCTATATGACCAACGGCATGTTTAAGTTGAACGTAGGGACACCTGCTCCCAATAAAGGTGCTAAAGCTGAGGCTAGCACAAGTACTGTAATGACTGTTGCCCAAGAGGCCAATAAAAATTCTGAGTTTAATTATTTATTTGAGTCATTTCATTTGTGGCATGGTAGATTAGGTCACGTGAATTATAATTCTTTAAAGAAATTAATTTCACTAAAACTAATACCAAATTTCGTTTTTGATAAGCAACACAAATGTGAGATTTGTGTAGAAGCAAAATTAACGAAATCATCGTTTCAACATGTTGAACGAGAAAGTGAACCTCTCGGTCTAATACACACGGATGTATGCGACTTAAAGTTTATACAAACGCGAGGAGGGAAAAAGTACTTTATCACCTTTATAGATGATTGTACTAGATACTGTTACGTTTACTTAATGAGAAGTAAAGACGAAGCAGTAGAGAAATTCGCTCTTTATAAGACCAAAGTTGAAAATCAACTCAATAGGAAAATTAAAACATTGAGAAGTGATAGAGGCGGTGAATATGAATCACCGTTTGAACAGATATGCGCTGAAAGCGGCATTATACATCAAACCACAGCCCCATACACTCCCGAGCAAAACGGGGTTGCTGAGCGTAAAAATAGAACGCTAAAGGAAATGATGAATGCTATGCTAATCAGTTTTGGGTTACCCCAGAACATGTGGGGGGAAGCTGTACTTTCCGCTAACTATGTTTTAAACAAGTTACCACATAAGAAGCGAGAAAAGACTCCATATGAGTTATGGAAAGGTCATCAACCCAGTTATAAGAACCTGCGGGTTTGGGGTTGTCTAGCAAAGGTCCTAGTTCCCACTCCTAAAAGGATGAGAATTGGTCCTAAGACGGTGGACTGTGTGTTCATCGGATATGCACAGAACAGTAGTGCATATCGGTTTCTCGTGCACAAGTCGGACAATCCCGATGTGCACGTAGATACGTATATGGAAAGCCGAGATGCCTCTTTCTTTGAAGATATCTTTCCCCGGAAATTAACTACACCTGTAGCAACTGAAGAGTTGAACAGTGAAAGAAATGTGGGGGCAAGTGAACCGACAGAGGAAGAGGAAGAGAAAGAGCCTCGACGCGGCAAAAGGGCAAGGAAGGAAACTTCCTTTGGACCTGATTTCCTAACCTTCATGATTGAAGGCGAACCGGTGACGTATAAACAAGCTATGTCAACACCGGATTCCCAATATTGGGAAGAAGCCATTCAAAATGAAATTGAATCAATCATGCAAAACCACACTTGGGAACTAGTGGATCTTCCGAAAGGATGTAAGCCCCTGGGTCACAAGTGGATCTTCAAGAGGAAGTTAAAGGTTGACGGCACGATTGAGAAATACAAGGCGAGACTTGTAGTGAAAGGCTTCAGGCAAACGGAAGGTGTCGATTATTTTGACACTTATGCTCCTGTCTCCAGGAAAACGTCTATCCGAATCGTCATTGCTCTCGCAGCTTTGTTTGATATGGAAATACATCAAATGGATGTAAAGACGGCATTTCTGAATGGAGAACTGGAAGAAGAGATTTACATGGAACAACCGGAAGGGTTTGTAGTTCCTGGTAAAGAGCACCAAGTGTGCAAACTTGTAAAGTCTCTATATGGACTCAAACAAGCGCCAAAGCAATGGCACGAGAAGTTTGATAGAATTATGCTATCAAACGGTTTTCACATTAATGAGTGTGATAAATGTGTCTACTCTAAAGGAAGTGGAAGAGACTGTGTTGTAGTCTGTCTCTATGTGGATGACATGATCATAATTGGGAGTAATGATAGAATCAGCTCCACAAAGAAAATGTTATCACAACACTTCGATATGAAGGACCTGGGTATAGCTGATGTAATACTTGGTATGAAGATTACCAAAACATCAGAAGGGTATGCCTTGTCCCAAAGTCACTATGTAAACAAGTTTTAGACAAGTTTGACAAGGACATTAAAGCTATGTCAAGAACCCCAATTGAGTTCAACTGTAACCTGAAAAAGAATTTCGGTAAAAGTGTGAATCAATTGGAGTTCTCTCGAGTCATAGGCAGTCTCATGTATATAATGAATTGCACTAGACCAGACATAGCAAACTCAGTGAGTAGACTGAGCAGGTACACCAGTAATCCAAATGAGGAACACTGGAAGGCCATAATGAAACTTCTCAGGTATATGAGGTTTTCAGCCGATTACGGGCTGCACTATACCAGATATCCAGCGGTACTGAAAGGGTATTCAGATGCCAACTGGATATCAGACTCCAATAGCACAAGATCCACGAGTGGATATGTGTTTATAATGGGAGGAGCTGCTGTGTCTTGGAGATCCTCCAAACAGACATGTATTGCAAGGTCAACTATGGAATCAGAATTCATAGCGTTGGACTTAGCAACCGAAGAGGCAGACTGGCTGAGAAGTCTATTGGAAGGAATTCCAATGTGGCCGAAACCTGTTCCCGCAATAAGCATGCATTGCGATAGTCAATCAGCTATTGCGCGGGCTCAGGATCATATGTATAATGGAAAGTCTCGACATATACGTCGGAGACATAAATCTGTAAGGGAATTGTTATCCAACGGTGTGGTATCCTTAGATTTTGTGAGATCAAAGGAAAACATAGCGGATCCATTAACAAAAGGCTTGACTCAAGTGGGAGTTGAGACGTCATCAAACGGAATGGGATTAAAGCCCATTAAATTGGTGGGCCCCCCATAGGCAACCCAACCTAAACGGAATCATTCCTGATAGGTTCAAAGGGAAACTGAACTGTGGGGGCAACCGAACAAAGCACTCGGGAACCTGGAGTTCCCAGCCCATCTCCGCGATGACAGAGTGATAGACCTGTACCATTGTAAGGGTGAGCTTGAGGCTCTTAATGATCCAAGTAACTCGACGGTCGAGTAAAGTGAGTCAGGACACTTTCGAGTTGGAATACCTATAACTAGTGTGTAAGGCCGGTACCATGTGATGAGCTTGGGCTAATTCACTAGAGCACTCAGTTGAAGTTGCCAAGGCAGTCCAGGCCAAATATGGACAACAACTAAAGGGCCTAGTACGTGGGTAGAGAGGGCACTGTGCGGGTGCCATTCTGGGATACACAAAGTTTGATGGTTCAAAGCTTTACAGCTACCTAACGGCAGTATTCTGGGTGGTACTCCGCTACGGCAGGTTCAAGGCACGCGCTACCTGACCTTAGGCAGTGAACTTTTGCGGTTCTCTTGATTTGCATTTAGGACATGGGCTTTCGAGCCAATTGCATTCATGTGGGGGATTGTTGGGAAAATTGGAAAATATGTAGTTTAAACATAATTGTTCCAAGTGGTCAGGGACCATCTTTGAGTCAATTTTTAATGCGACTCCTCAGTTTTTCTGAGGCCATACTCTATGCGTATGAGTAGCTCGTACGACGAGCTTCGCAACAGTATATCGCATGACCTATTCGGAGGAAAGGTGTGAATGATAATTGGACTCGAAGGTTGATACTCGAAAGAGGGAAAAAACCGAAATCTGGAAAATGGAGTAGAGAGTGGGAATAAACCATGAGGGTTATTCCACATTGGAAAATCAATGTAGATTTTCACTCTATATATACAAGTTCATCCTATGTAGTTGGTAAACTAATAAAGTCCACATACCCATGAGTGGGTTAGTGTGTACCACACACGCGCTCGCTCGCTCGGGTCTCGGGACTCGGGCCGCGGGCCGCGGGTCACGGGCCGCGGGCCGGGGGATGCGGGATTTGGGGTTTGGGGTTTGGGGTTTGGGGAATGTCTCGGGTCTTGGGTCTTGTACTAAACTGAAAAGGGACTTTTGCATATTTGCAAGAGCAGTCCCTAGAGTTCCAGAAGTTTGAAACTCCAGCAGTAATGGAGGCGGATTCTGGGGATGTAACTCCCATAATTAAATGACCATAATAAATTCTGCGGTTTCAGAATTTCCTCAATAAAGAGGCAGCCATCCCCTCACAATTCATACATTCGAAATCAGTCTACCTTCTCTCTAAAACAGCATAATTTTTTCATAGCATTTAGAACCAGAGAGAACCACCCACCAACAGCTCGACTTAGACTCGTCGCCAGTTTCCGGCGAGTCTTCCGAGAGACGTTGTACCTTGGGATCGAAGCGCCAACGCAACCAGAAACCTTAAGGTGGTTGGGCGAATATCGGTTAAGGGCATACTGTTAACAGTAGCCTCGTCGATTGTTTTACATTCTGTCCATTTATTTTCCGCACTTAAATTCTGTCTTTTCCATTCTGTTTTTCCAATTGAGTATTTAAATTTCAGTTTTTAATATTCTGTCCTTAGCTGTAGCCTTTTATTCTGTTTTGTACTATTCTGTAATTAGTTTAAAGTTCTGTTTTATTGCTGTAATTACATTTCTGTAATTTAATTCTGTAATTAGTATAGTTTCAATTCAGTCCTGTATTTTCAATTCATCACAGAACAGTCCGGCTGTTAAGTTTTTACTTTCCAGTCCGGCAGTTTCTTTTAATTACAAAACAGTACATCAGATTATTAATTGATAATAATCTGATAACGTTTGTTTTATTTACTTTTCAGTACCTACATGTTGTAATCAATTTATTGTATTCCATTTGGAAATTAATAAATATTACATTGATTTTATTTAATTATTGTTTAGTCATTTAATTATTGTTAATTGTTATTTCGTATACGGAAACCAACACTCTCTTCTTCTTTTGGACTTTCAAGTATACATGTCACCTTGGGTACATCTGAATTTCAATCAAATCAATTAATTGATCACTTAACCTTAAGAAGAAGAGAAAAGCAATAATAAAATTCAACAGCTTACCAGATTCACCTTGGGTACAGCTTTCTTCTTTTAGTCGATTCATGGCTTTGGCTCAACGAATTTGATCGATCTTCATAAGCATATGCCATTATTTCGTCGTAACTATACTTGATATCACTATCATGATCACCTCTAGCTTGCGATTTGATCATACTAATATTTGAAATTTCGATATGCTCGCGTTTGATGACTTTGGGAGACGGATCACTTTTCCCATTCTTAACTTTTTCAAAACTAGATTGAAAACAGGGATTGAGTAAACTATTTGGAGGCTTAGATTGGTACGTTATCTCGGCACTAGATAAATTGAATATGTTCACGTTGAATTTAGAGTTCCCCGTGTACATGAAGATTAATACGTAACTTGCAGAAATAGCTTGAAATTCGACAAAATCACACCAACCATTGACAAAAAAGACTTTTTCGTCGGTTTTCATGAGTCTTACTTGCCAGTGACAGTTGTTTGGTGTTGTGAGAGTAACAACCTCTGAAAGACCACTTCCATGTTTTCTCACAAACTTCCCAGGAATCCTCTGTGGACAATAAATTGTCTCATGTCAGTAGAGTTTTATTCACAAGTATTAACAGCTAATTATTTTTATTTGCAGATCGATAACTTGTCCAAACATAACAAGGCCACATCCGACTATGGACAGAAAATTCAGAAGTGCAATGAAAAAGGTGATACCAAGTGCAAATTAACAATATGATGTACTAAATCCGTTTTCGAAATAAAGAAATATACATCTAATATACAGAATGTAATTTCAAAATAGTAATTAACAAACTTGAAACTGCGTTATCTACCTATATATCTATATATCTATATTGATTGGTTTGATTTGAGTATAAAATTTGGGCGGAACCATTATTCCTAAAGATATAGTTAGTCTACATCAAGTTTAATTTTCTTAATATTTTTTATCTTATTACCTTAACTTTTATATGAATAAAATGACTCAAAGCTGCTTATCAGGTATTCCATGGGCCTGTTTGGAAAACACCTAAGTCTAGAAAATTACGTTTTGCTATACTTTGCACCAGACGAATTTACCAGTTTTAGTATTTTACTTATATATTCTCAAAGACATTAAAAAAACTTCATTTATGCTTCCAGGGGCTAATCTAGATGGAAAATGATTTTACTCGCACATTTTTCCTATCCAAAAAATTAACCCACATTACATGGCATATCCAGCTCATCAAAAATTTTGATTTTTATTGATATTAGATTTAACAATTTTTTTATTTTTAATTAATATTTAAATTTATGGTAGATTCAACTAGGGTTGTATTATATTTTTATTTGAATTTTTAGTGGGTTGTATTTTTATATTGAAAAAAATATATATTTTTAATTATTATTTAAATTTAGGCTAAACTCAACTAGGGTTCTAGTATATTTTTATTTGGGTTTTTAGTAGGTTGAGTTTTTAGTACGTGGCGTGATTTTTACTGTCATCTTATAAATTTTTTTATTTAAACCTTAATGTCAAAATTTGACCACAAGTTTTTTAATAAAATACAAATAAACGATATGTATAAATGAATAACTAAAAGAATTAATATAATAATTAGTGTTGAGAATGACATGACTCTTTTTTCTTACTAGTAGTATCATTTTTCTGACACGTGTTTAAAAAAAAGTGATTATGATTGTCCCATGTCATCGGATAGACTTTTTGGGTAAGTTTTATGCGTTGCTGCAACATCACTCAATCTCGATAGTCACAACTCAAAAACATATTTTCACTATATATATCTATAATTAAAGTAGTAATAATAATTATTTCATCTTTTCAGCTTCATCAGCAAATATGTCATTATGCATGTACTAATAATACAACCATAAATCGCATTAGAAAACAAGAATTACAATCATACAAGAACTAAAAGGGAACTATATATATAGTGAGACTTTTACCAATTTATTGTCCTGAATAATGGATGACGTTATAATTCTATAGAAGACTGTAGATTTGTTCTCTGCCATCTTTCCCTCTCTGGATTTTGGGAACGGAGGAATTAATTTTTATTAAGGAATAAGGGCATAATATTTCCTTTTATGTTTAACTAACTTGGTAGGACCTCTTTCTGCTATATATTTTTATTCTTTTTATCTTCAACATTTGATGTTGTATAATGTTACGGTATAACAAATTATAATTATTATTTAAATATTCGTTTTTATATACGCTATAAAAAAATACTCAAATAGCGACGGGATTAGTGACGGTATTTTTTGTTACGAGCTTATTAACGACGGTTTTTATGACGGCTTTGTGACAGTTTAGTCAATTTGTGACGGTTTTGTGACGGTTTAGTCAATTTACGACAGACTTGTGACAGCTTTTGATTCTCACTAAATCAAATATTATTTTGTAGTGATACTAATCAATGATTCTTCCCTTAATTGTTCACCCCAACAATAAAAGAAATCTGTAAAAGGAAACCTATATCCTTCTCTCGTCGCTTTAAAATAAGGGATCATCGATTTTTCTTATTTTTCTTAAACCCAGCTATAATCTATTTTATCTTTTATTTTATTTTATATTATTATATAAGTTTTTTTTTAAACATATATTAGACAAAGAATAAGAATAAGGAAAAAAACGATAGAGAAGGTGAAATATGCAGAGCCGGCCCACAAGAAATATATTTTTTTGGATGCTTAGTGAAAAACATAGATTTTTTGTCCATTCAAAGAAAATCTTGAAAAAACATAGTATAAAATTTACTTATTTTTTAAAAATTATTTAATTTTGAGATGGGTTAACCAATCCACTCCAATGTTTGACAACCCATTGAAACGGGTATGAAAATCTGCATGAAGTTAGATGATTATCATTCATGAAAAGTTTTTAAAAAGTATTGTGAATCTGAAATTTGCGTAAATGTTGAGGCAAGTGATGTGGTTCCACATATTCCAAAATACAAATATCAAGTCAAAAAGAAAAGAAAAACCTCGTATTTACCATCTACATATTCGTTTTGCGTCCTATTTTTTTTTAATTTCTTTAGATTAATGAGTAATGACACGTGTAAAAAAGTGGTCAAAGGAAACTCTACATGTCAAACCGTGTCAACTCGTATTCCACGGTAATAAAGAAAAATCAGTACTAGTGTACATCTACACTTCTACACCATGGTCACGTAACAAGTATAATTTGGTTCATATCTTGTTAATGAAAAGGCAAAATGTATTGTATGTAAATACACCTCATTCTTTTGATGAAAAAATGGTTGTGAAAGCCTATAAATTCTATCTTTTCGAAATTTGAATTTAATTTAATTTAGAAGTTATTCAATTTGAAACTCAACAGTTAACATAAACCAATTATATGAGTCAAATTTCCCAAAACAATATAATGGAGATGAGTGAGAAGTCATAGTGTCAACACCAAATAGAAACGAAGCTTAAATTGGGATGCATAAATCAAACCGGTCTTCGAAAGTTTAAGAAACTCAACTTCTCTCGTCTGCATAAGTGGCGTAATCCAACTTTACTTTGAATAAGAAACTCAACTTCTCTTGTCTGCATATGAGGCGTAATCCACATGTATGTGTAACACTGTTAAATAAACAAAAGAACAAGACACGTTGAATGGCATGACAGCCGTAAGAAAGGTTTTCCACAAGGCTATCACTTGTCCGTTTGATAATTTATAGTAATCGCTTGTATGAGAAAATCACTTTGTAGTAGCATGTCACAGTTCTGCAAACAAATATCGAAAGTGTGCGTACAAGAGGTAAGATGAGCTACAGTTGGTTCTAATGTCGAGTGTGAAAATATGCTTCTGAAATATATCCAGACAAATTGACACACACACCCTTCGTTGCTTCTGCCTTGAAAGTTACGCTAGTGATTTTACAAAATGCTAATCCAAGGGTTGCATATATACATACACCATCATTAGCTAATTTGCAGATAATGAATATCTTCCATCTCTAACGACACACTAAAACTATTACTTCAAAACCAACTAAGTCAACCCAAAATAACAACCTAGTAAACAACAAGCAACACCATGTTTAATTCTTCATATCAGTAGTCGCTATCAGCATCAGAATCAGAATTGGGATCAGAATCAGAATCAGAAATGAGATTGTTATCTGCTTCATTTTCTTTATAATCATCATCCGAATGCTTTGCCACAATATCTTCATGCACATGTTGAGGCTTTGAAATCTTTTCAAGGTCGGTAGCAGAGTCGAGTGCCGCAATTTCAGCGTCTAGCTTTTCAAGATCCGAGTTGGGTTGACGTGTCTTGATGAGATAATGGGCTACCGACTTGAACCCAAGTTTTGTAACCTAAAAAGTGCAGAGACAGTAATAAATAGATTGACAACTTTATCACCATTTCTTTTACTAAATATGTAGATACAATATTGCAGACATGGATACAATCGGTGTTATGAAGAGCCATTAAATAGGGATGTAAGTAGGACAAAATCAAATATTTAATTTTAGCACCAAGTGACTGGACATGTTTCACAAATAGAATACAGAAAAACACTTTAAAGAAAGTCATCATAGGGGACTTATAATTGTTTCTCATATGGAAGCTTAAATAGCCTTATTACACAAGATCCTCATAAAAGATGTTTACCCTTTTTGTCCATTAAAAAAAAGAAGCAAGTGTATCTGTCTCAATTCTGATTCGCATTGCAACTGGCTTCATAAATGAAAACGATGAAAAAAATTCAATATGCACCTCTCTGTTGTAGTACAATTTTGGCAGAACCATTGAAAATATCCATTCGTACGAATTTGAATCTGAGTGTATTCAGAAACTTTATCTAACAGATTGTTCTGAGAACTTATCAAGTATGATCCCCATAATGTTTCTTACTCCCCTCCCAATCTATTTTGGATTATTAGGAAAGCACAAATTAATAAGAGAGTATCATCATCACTTACTTTTAACGTTACAAATTACAGGCTTATTAAATAACCGAATGAAGGGAAAGTTGGAATTATTACCTTGGGGTAGAGCTGGCCAGTAGGTTCCCATCCTTTAACTCGTCGGCAACGACTACAATTACAAATTCCTCTACATACAGGACATTTCCATTCTGGGTTTCGTTTTGCTTCCAAAACATTTTCCCCGTACCTGCAATAGACAGATGGTCATTAAATTACTGTCACCTTATTACAGATTATACGATTCATCACTACACATATACAGATTCTCCAAAACCTGTTGTTTCGGTCTTTTCTTAACATAATTTGTTTTTATTTTGGTAACTCTTTTCGTAAAACATGAACATTTAGAACCAACAAAGAAAAGGTCGTGGTGTTTTTAAAACTGCAGATTCGCTGGATTTTTTCTGGAAAAAATCGGGGACCCACAATAAAAAAATATCAAAATGACAACTAGATGCAATCTTATTAGCTTAGAAACAATGAAAGGTCCTAACTAGCATTTCTACTCTTCATGCTTTGATAAATTTCTTAACTTGCCAATCTAAATACACCTACAACAAAAAGATACACCTATACTAATGAATAATTAATGTTATTACACATTAGAAAGGAAATTAGCATGTATCGTGTTGTGGGTACAAATAGTCATATATTGATATTTTGGGTTAATAAAAAAAAAAGTCCGCCATGTACCAACATTTAATTAAAGAGAAAAAAAATGTTTGTCTCACATAGAAGAATTTTAGAAGAATTGCCATTCAGGAATTTAATGAATACGGAGTATTCAAATTACCTCGTGTACAAGCAATCTCCACAAAACTGCCCTTGCACCGACTTACACTTGATGCAACTAGTTCTGTGACCAAGTGTTTTCTGCCTGCAAAGAATCATAACTTTCCCCATTAAACTTCATCTTATATATCAGAAAATGATACTTATTTTAGCACTGACATGTAGTAATTGAATAGTAGACACAGTCTGCATGTTGTATAAGAAAATACGAGAAATGTAGAGCAAGAAGATCAACACGGAAAGAGCCAAAACGTAAATCATGAACATCTCCTACTTCGGAGAACACACAGGAAACATCCTCAATATTGAAATCGAAAATTTAATCAAGCCATACAAGCGTTTTCTTCCTGCAGATAACATCTAAATAGTAAATCTCTGGATGAAAAGCATGAAAAGGTAACTGGAATAACAAAATGATAAGCTAAATAGTACCCAGCCATACAAGAAGTGGAGTACTAAACAAGCCCAAGGTCTCTCTCAGGAACTCACATTCATAGTATGAACACTTGCTCAATTAGTTTACATGCCTAACCATGTCTATAATATGAAAACACAATACATTCCCATGGTGTCTGGCCACTTCTTTCATGTTCACTTATAACTGGAAGTACTAACCGATTAAACTTTGAACAATGAACACATGAGGAGACGTAACACAAAGTTAAAAAAATTATGCTAGAAGCAAATGACCTGCATTGATGACAAGATTTTCCATTATACGGGTCATATATACGCTCCCCATCTTCGTTATAACCGTCAATAGACAAAACCCAAGCTTCGTTACAGTCACCCAGAAGCGCCTCATCCTCTTCCGTATATATCTCGGGTTTCGAACCTTCTGCTATGCGTATTTCCACAATTTTCTCTTTCTTCTCCTTCTTAACAGGCTTTTCGTAATAGGTAACTGGAGTCGAACTCACCAGCCTAACGACAGAACAAAAGCAGATAGACACTGTCAAAAAGAAATGTAAGCAATTGTTTGGTTGTAGCTTTCAAGCAAATAAGCTAATTTTATTGAGGTTTGGAAATAAAGAAAAAAAGGATCCTCCAGATTAAAGCTTATAGTCTTTCCCATGCTAGTTTGTCTGATCCAATTAATGAAAGCAATAAATAAGGACGCTAGTAAAGGGGTTCTAATGACATGTTCTATGTTCCTTACTAATATCAGATCCTCTTAGTTAGTAGTGTTAGAAGAGAAACTCCATGTTAAGACTTAAAACACTGAAATGATATATTGTCCCTCGGAAAAGGATAAATTGTAGTAAAGTACATTGAAGGGCAATACCGTACCCATTTTTTTAGTTTTATTTTGCAATAAATTTATTTCTATTTACTTCTTCTTTTACCATCTCATCATCCAGAAACAAGGTGGTTCTTTAATACTTCATGGAATCTTTTAGGCCGATAAGAATCGAGTTTTTTTCTCCCTGACTAAAAAGCTGATATTTTTAAGTTGTATGGATTCAATTAACGTCGAAGACGTAATAAGCAATCTTAATCTTAAAATATAAGCAAACAAATATATTATAGTTTTCAGAGCCAAATAGAAATTATTTAAGCAAATAACTTGCTTTTGTTTAGGTTTAAAAAAGGCAACAGTTTTATTTTTATTCTCTGACTAAATCTTTACAAAAAATATTAAACAGACATACTCATTTATCTCTCAGCTTTAAATAGCCCAACTTATTTGCTTAAAAGTTTCACCAATAGAGCACAATTTCTGAGTACCAAACACAAAGGGAACAGTAATTAGCAGAACCCACTAGGAATAGCTTAGGTACAGGCTTCGAGTCTTGTTAAAAGGAGTAGGTATGAAATCCCTTGATCCTCTTTAATAAGATTTTATAAATTTTTTTAAAAGAATAGTAATTAGCAGAGTTCAATAGAAATGAACAGTAGTTAAACCCTGGAAGAGTTACGCAAGTGAAAAAAATTCAAACGTGCATTTTTTTATTTTGTTTTCCTGACTATAAAACTATAATATGTACATACTATTATTTCCTCAGCTACAAATAAGTCAACTTATTTGCTAAAAATCGACACAGCAGAACACAATTATCAGAGACAAACAGAAAGGAGGAACAGCTTAAAACATCTATAATTTCTAAACTAGCCAAACTCATTATTCTCTCAGCTTCAAATAACACAACTTATTTGCTTAAAACCTACACAGTTATATGGGAACAAACAGAAAGAGCTTCATAGATTAATATTTAGAATTTTCAAGCAAACAAACTGCCTTTGTTTAACCTCGAAAACGCCAGTGCGTTTTTCGATTTTATAGACTGGACATACTTATTTGAGTATTTCTCTCTCGGCTTCAAATACGCCAACTAATTTGCTTAAAATCAACACAACACAGAAATCCTGACTAAAAAACCAAAATATCTAAACTGAACATACTCTTTTTTTCTCTCGGTTTCAAATAAAACCAAGCTATTTGTTTAAAAATCTACACAACATGACACAATTATCCGATCACCAGATAGAAAGGGAAACGTGTTCAGTCCGTGGAAGAACGCCTAAGAGGGGACCTAATTTGCCAATATTGATAAGGTTCCGAGACTAAAAAAACCTAAGATTTCTAATCGGGGAAGGAACTAGGCGGAGACACAAAAATTAATGAAACAAATCATTTTTTTTCTATCTAGTTTAAATCAAAATCTTTAAAAAATTAACGCTATGAAAAAAATTATTCTATAGAATGTTGGCCCTCTCATTTTCCTCTCGACTTATTTGCTTAAAAGCTGCAGAAATAAAAGGAACATTGTTAAATATACTAATCAGTCCTAGTAAATGAACTAGGTGGAGACATAAAAAAATGATGAAATAAATAAATTTAATCTATCTATTTTAATCAAAATCTTCAAAAAATTAGCATTACACCCTTCTCCTCATATTACTGGGAAAAAAACTATAAAAAGAATACATAATATCGGCCCCTCCCATTTTCCTCTGGGCTTCAAATAAGCCAACTTATTAGCCTAAAAGCTGCAGAAATAAAAGAAACATTGTTGAATATACTAATCAGTCCTAGGAAAGTAACTAGGTGGAGACACAAAACTGATGAAAAAATAAATTATTTCTAGGTATTTCAATCAAAATCTTCAAAAATTAGTGTTCGCCCCCTTCGAAAAAAACAAACAAATAGTACATGGTATGATTTTTTTTTAAAATAGAATATATGTTCCTCCCATTTTCCTCTCGGCTTAAAATAAGCCAACTTATTAGCTAAAAAGATAGAGAAACAAAGGGAACAGTGTTGAATATAGATATATAATATATAAATATACTACGTAGAAGAGCGTCTGGGAGGATCGGAGGAGGGAAAACAGTCTTTTTCTCTCTTTTGATCTTGTTTACGGGTGGTTTTTGAAAATTAGTTGCTAAATCGAATCTTTTAGTCGGAATCTTCAAAAATTACCGTCCCCCTCTCATATTACCGGGGTAAAAAGCAATGAAATAATAGAATACAGGAAATCAGACCCTCCCATTTTCCTCTCGGCTTAAAATAAGCCAACTTATTAGCTTAAAAGATAGAGAAACAAAGGGAACAGTGTTGAATATAGATATATAATATATAAATATACTACGTAGAAGAGCGTCTGGGAGGATCGGAGGAGGGCAAAACAGTATTTTTCTCTCTTTTGATCTTGTTTACGGGTGGTTTTTGCAAATTAGTAGCTAAATCGAATATTTTAGTCGGAATCTTCAAAAATTACCGTCCCCCTCTCATATTACCGGGGTAAAAAACAATGAAATAATAGAATACAGAAAATCAGACCCTCCCATTTTCCTCTCGGCTTAAAATAAACCAACTTATTAGCTTAAAATATGAAGAAACAAAGGAAACAGTGTTGAATATACATATATAATATAAATATATACTACGTAGAAGAGCGTCTGGGAGGATCGGAGGAGGGAAAACAGTCTTTTTCTCTCTTTTGATCTTTGTTTACGGGGGTGGTTTTTGCAAATTAGTAGCTAAATCGAATATTTTAGTCGGAATCTTCAAAAATTACCGTCCCCCTCTCATATTACCGGGGTAAAAAACAATGAAATAATAGAATACAGAAAATCAGACCCTCCCATTTTCCTCTCGGCTTAAAATAAACCAACTTATTAGCTTAAAATATGAAGAAACAAAGGAAACAGTGTTGAATATACATATATAATATAAATATATACTACGTAGAAGAGCGTCTGGGAGGATCGGAGGAGGGAAAACAGTCTTTTTCTCTCTTTTGATCTTTGTTTACGGGGGTGGTTTTTGCAAATTAGTAGCTAAATCGAATATTTTAGTCGGAATCTTCAAAAATTACCGTCCCCCTCTCATATTACCGGGGTAAAAAACAATGAAATAATAGAATACAGAAAATCAGACCCTCCCATTTTCCTCTCGGCTTAAAATAAACCAACTTATTAGCTTAAAATATGAAGAAACAAAGGAAACAGTGTTGAATATACATATATAATATAAATATATACTACGTAGAAGAGCGTCTGGGAGGATCGGAGGAGGGAAAACAGTCTTTTTCTCTCTTTTGATCTTTGTTTACGGGGGTGGTTTTTGCAAATTAGTAGCTAAATCGAATATTTTAGTCGGAATCTTCAAAAATTACCGTCCCCCTCTCATATTACCGGGGTAAAAAACAATGAAATAATAGAATACAGAAAATCAGACCCTCCCATTTTCCTCTCGGCTTAAAATAAGCCAAGTTATTAGCTTAAAATACGAAGAAACAAAGGAAACAGTGTTGAATATATATAAATATATAATAACCTAGAAGAACGCCTAGGAGGATCGGAGGAGGGGAAAATAGTCTTTTTCTCAGTTTTGATAATCTTATTTTTAGATGGTTTTTGTTGTAAATTAGTAGCTAAATCGAAGATGCCAAGTTTACACATCCTCTCCATATTCTCTCTCACTCGTTTCTCTCTCATCTTCTCGTACTCTCCTCGATTTTCTTCTGATTCTGAGTTTTTATTAGCATCTTCGTTTGTTATACTAGTGGGCCGGCCTCTCTTCTTCGTCATCGTTTCTCTCTCTCTCTCTCTCTCTCTCTCTTGAGGGTTTGTGCAGAGTGAAGAGGGTTATGGCGGGATAATTGAGATTTTTACCAAATTAATGACATTTTAGTCGTGTTTTATTTCGGCACATGTATTAGGGTCTCAAAAGTACAAATATTATACCCGTACCCTCTTTCTTCCGTCTCCCTCTTTTATTTTTATTTAAATTTTATAATTTTATAATTTATTTTGTAAATTTATAAATTTTTTTATTATATTTTATTTAAATTTTAAAATATTTGGACATAACATTATTTTAGATAATTTTTATAAGATTTAATGTTTAATTTATACTAATTTATATATTTATTTTAAAAAATAAATTGTGTGTATATTTTATTTTAAAAATAATTATTTGAATGTATTGATACATGTATTATAGTAATTATACAATTTTTTTCAAGTTTTTTAGAAAAAAAAAATTGTATAAAAAAAAATTACGACGTCGCTACTTTGTCACTTATAAAACAAAATATACCACCAAGGAAAATGGATTAATCTTGTTTTGTTTTAGCGAGAAACGATTTTATTAAGAAAAACAAAATTGCGCCTATTTGGTAACCGGCGACTATGTTGGATGCCTGGTTTGATTTGCACTCGCCTACCTCTGCGTTTTAGTTCCCGCCAACTATGCTAGTTACATACTTACATTTCTTTCTATATTGGTTAGGATTGATTAGATTAAAATTCCTTTTTATAAATATCTAGAACAAGTTTTGAAATGATGTATGTATGTATATCTAGAATAAATTTTGGAAATCAAACTTCGTCTTTTGTACTATTAATACAAATAAATAACATAAGGGCGAACAAAAAAGAGACATGCTACCTACTAGGCTCGCTCGAATTTAATGAGATTTAACTAATGACAAAAGAAACACAACTTAATACAGTAGTTTTTTTGTGAAGACTAGAACCAAACATCACCTTCTTATAGGCTTGTAGCAAAGCAAAACTATGATAACAATAAATCCAAATATAAGTTATAACAGATACAAATCGAAGT
This sequence comes from Primula vulgaris, assembly GCA_963920805.1. Taxonomy (NCBI): domain Eukaryota; kingdom Viridiplantae; phylum Streptophyta; class Magnoliopsida; order Ericales; family Primulaceae; genus Primula; species Primula vulgaris. The sequence continues at coordinate 46,231,461 of OY987212.1, forward strand.
TCATTCTCACCAACAATTACAAAAGCTAGTTATCACCGTTAATTTTTAAAATGAAGGTAATGGATAACAGATTCCAAAATGCCCACACATCATGACTACCTCAACTACAACCGCGAGTACAAGTTATAGCTCAAACAGTGTACATGTCGGTATATATTATCCCTAATTAATGACATTAGAATACGCTCAACGGGTAACAGATTCCATCACAGTATTGAGATCGATCTGGTTTAGTCGACCAAGTTCAATTGTGTGATTTATTTTGTCACTTATATGGCCGAGCTATAACTCTCCGTTTAGGTACATTTTTCTGCTCTTCTCCTGCAGCCGTGCTATTCGAAACTTTTCAAATGTTGAAAGATCATACGAAAAGTGGAAACAGTTACTTTTCGAAGCTTGAATCTGTAATAAGCATTAATGAAGGTCATACTGTTAATTAAAGAGCTAGTTGAGAAAAAGTTTCCTTTAAATCGAAAGATCATTCCATGACAAGAAATTTTGGCTATTTAGGGAAGTGACAAGTATATGCTGTTCGTAAGCAGCTTGAAAAAGGAATTTAACCCTACTCTAGGACGTAGTATAATTGTTACGAGAGCTAAAATCGTTTTCTCATCAGCCAGTTATATACTTAAATGACATGTAATTGTCTTTGGTGTGTTTGAACGGCAACAAAATGTGCGTGATTATGTGACCATTGCTTTTGTTAGAACGAGAAGAGAGTTAAGTAATGAATTAGACCCGTTAATTGAAGAGCGTGAACGGGCAAGAAAAGGCCTATGCTGTATAGATAGATAAATACGCTGTCACTGTGTTTTTACCCAATTTTATCTTGAACCTTAATTTAGCCTGAGTGACCTAGAATAGGCAAAGATGGTTTTTAGTTTTTACCTCTAATCATCTCTCTTTTCATGATGTAGTGTTAATTGAGCAACAGATTCCGAAGTTATCTGGATTCTAGCTTAGTGTGAAACTTAAAAATAAACAATGGACTTGATTATCCTTGAATAGTACCCCTTCAAGCTAGTTTCCATGAATAACAACAACCCATCATAATCCCCTATAAAGATGGTTGTATCTCTAAATTTAATGGTCTCTTATAAATTCCATAATTATAGTTTACTAAATTTAGCTATAAAGTTTCCAACAATTTTCAACCCCATACTACAACCTTTATTTCCCCAATTTATGTCCTCATTGTGACAAGCCTTGGGTTTAGGATTAGCCAAGGTTCCTTTTTCCGATGGCTTACCCTCTAAACATGAAGATCATCATAGGTTCCTTTTTTCTCTACTCTATCATCATCTCCTCGTTTGTAGCGTCCACTCATTCAGAAGACGGGTTGAGTAACCCGAGGCTCAGGAGGGCCTACAAGGCTCTCCATGCGCTAAAGAAGACCATCCACTCGGACCCTCTAAAAGCTACCGAAAACTGGGTAGGCCCAGACGTATGTTCATATACGGGTGTCACGTGCGCACCTGCCCTCGATGACCCGTCAGTACAGGTCGTTGCAGGCCTTGACCTAAACCAGGCCGATATCGCGGGCATTCTTCCCCCAGAGATCGAGCTCTTGACAGAAATTGGGTTCTTGCACATAAACTCGAACAGATTCTGCGGGATCATTCCCCAGGGGATAAAAAATCTGCCGCTTTTGTTTGAGTTTGATATTAGCAATAATCGGTTTGTTGGGCCCTTTCCAAAGGCGGTTTTGGATATGCCTAATTTAAAGTTTCTTGATATTAGGTTCAATAATTTCGAAGGCAAATTGCCTCCTGAGCTATTTGAGAAGGAATTGGACGCGATTTTCGTAAACAACAACAGGTTCACCGGTTCAATCCCCGAGACTGTTGGAAAATCCACGGCTTCTGTAGTCGTGTTTGCTAACAATAAGCTCTCTGGATGCATACCAGCAAGCATCGGTAATATTACGACATTCCTGTATGGTTTATTTATGCACATCTCAAATACCCATTACAAGCGTGTACCTTTCTTATAGGGGCGGACATAGTGTTATTAGCACCTCAGCGCCTTAATTTTTTTTCTCTCTCGTAGCAATTTTTTTTTTCATAAATATATTTTTTCCATATCAAAACAACGCCATTTTCTGTATTGAAAAGAATTGCGCCCTAGAGCCTCATCTGATATTTCAACCCCCTGCCTTTCTTTCCCGCAAACCAGCCCGACCCTCCAATCCATATTTATTAATAAAAAACTGGTGTTTAAAGATTACAGGCCGAACAAACTACAATGGCTAATTTATGTATTTTACATGAAAATCGATGTCTTTGTTTTTAAAAATGCTTATTTTTAAACTGTTTAATTTTCTTGAAATAGATTAATCTTATTTATATTGTAACAGGTAACATGCCAAATTTGGAGCAAGTCCTCTTCTCGTTCAACAACCTGACAGGGTGTCTGCCGGAAGAGATGGGTCGCCTCTCTCACATAGGAGTCCTAGATATAAGCAACAATAAATTCACCGGTGATGTGCCTGATAGCATATGCAATCTCCCAAAACTCGAAAACTTAAGTTTCTCAAACAACTATTTCGTCAAAGCGGGAACGTATTGCTACTCACCTATGTCGGGCATAAGCATAAACGACACCTCTAATTGCTTGGTTGGTATTCCTCAACAAAAACCCGAGTCCATATGTTCCCCATTGGTCGGTATCGACGGGGCTATAGATTGTAGCCAATGTAGGGCTACGGATGACAGTCCTGACCCCGTCGGTCCGCCAGGGTCAGAATTGCCAGGGTCAGCACCGACGCTGGCTCCAGAGTCAGCACCGACGCTGGATCCAGAGTCAGCGCCGACGCGGGATCCAGAGTCAGCGCCGGCTATGGCTCCAGAAACAGTGTCTGAACCACCAGTGTCAGGGTACCTTGCCCCGGCACCGGTTCCAGATCATGAAAGTGTTCATGCACCGGCTTCGGCTCCTTCAAGCCCTGTCAAACCATACGACACTAACGCTCCCGCGCATGCTCCTACACAGCCATCAGCACCAACACCATTTGAATATGCACCGGGTTATCAGACTATGCCAATAAGCCCAAGTTCGCCGATGAGTGGTGACTCGCCATACGATTCGAAAAGGGGATGATGTGTGATAATTTTTACTAGCCACATTGTTTCGATCCGTGAAAGAAATTCATTCTGTAAACTAAAAATAATTTTGTTGGTGAATATTCGGCGAAATGAACGCGTGCCTTAATGAACTGTGAAATAATTTTTTTGTGTTTTTTAATTGCGAGATAATTCATGTTTAGAAGTCTTGAGAATTTATACATTCCTGCTATGCATGGATGAACAGATTACAAATTTGATTCCCAGAAAAAAATGTTGTGGTTTGATTCGAGCTCCTCGTCTTTGTTCTGTATCATTTATTTGTTTAGGAATTGTGCGTTTGTTACACAATCATGAACAATCCAAATACTCTACTTCATAAGATTTTAATTACATGGTGTTATAAGTAAATAAATCGAAACTATAAGGATCAAATAGTTTTCTAATCCAAACTATATAGACTATTACTATAATACTACTACTATTCCGATTAATAAAATATGGAAAGCTAGATCCAAAAGAACCTATAAAAATACAAATAACACAAATTTCGAAATATAAATCAATTGGCGATTAAATGGAGGACGATAGTAGCTCGCAGATTCCGCCGCCAGCGGCGGCTGTGGAGGCTTCTACGGCGAGCGGTGACGTCGGAGGATGGGGCGGCGGGTGGGGATTCTCCGTCTTCTCCGATCTACAAAAGGCCGCTGAAGAGATCTCTCGAAATGTATATCTATATATATGTATATCTATATATATGTGTGTGTGTTTGTGTGTAGAGTGAGAATCAGAATGCAATTGCTGTATCAATTGTAAATTTATAGTAATTAATAGTTTTAGTGTTGAGAAACAGTAATAATATAATTACGTGTGCGAAAATTACAATTTTTATAGAAGATTAACGATATGAAAACACAATTAACTCGGTAAAATGTGCCGAATAAATTAATGTGGGAGTAGTACATTGAATAAGTATAAAACTTCCACACGAGTAAGTTTTTTTTATTTGTTTGAGTATTGTTTGTTTGTATATCGTTATTATTTATAGGTATTGTGGCGCAAAGTCGTCGTTGTTAGTTATGTATTGGTTTTCGGACGTGTGTGGCATTGATTGATTAATTAATGTAAGAAATTAAAATTAGGAACGTGGTGTTATAAGTACTTGAGGCATGTAAAATATGCATAAAATGAGTAGCGACGGTACTATATGTAATCAAGTTAATAATAAAGGGGAAATGTGAACGTTAAGTTTAACCTAAAGGAGAAACAAGAAATGTTGTGTAAAAAACTTAGGAAGCGTAACTCGACGAAATTAGAAGTAATAGAATAAATAATTATTACTTTACTGGAAAGTTATTAAGAAAAGTAAAAAATATATAAATGACAATGCGAGGGTTATAATCTTAAAGAAGACACTTCTAGCAATGTAATAAACGTATCAGACTATCAGTATTGTAAATAGAGATTAAACATGATGCATTACTTATTTTGTGAGTTTTACCGAGGTAAGGAAACTCCTGGAAAGTGAGTTTCCAACACAAGTTGTGGAAATAAGAAGCTTCTGATTTGGTAATAGTTTTTTCGTGTTTGTACAATATTTTCTATTAAATACGACTCCAATGGCACCTCTATCTTCGTATTAAGATGTGATAGAAATGTTTTCGGCTTCTTATGAATGTTTGGATTTGGAGAGAATGCAATATCAGAAACTAAGATGTTTCAGTCATGAGTTTTGGTAAAAGAGCCCTACACAATCATGTGTTATTGCCTTGTTGGTGAGGAGATTGTTTTGTTAGAAGTTTAACAAAAAATCACAATGTCTGCCAGAATATGTAAACACAGCTTTAGTAAATTGTGAGCATTGCGACACAGATATACGTGATTTGGTTAGATGACAAGCAGCCAGAAAGTTTCCACTATATGATGATTTAATTTTATAGAGTACAGAATACAAATAGTTATATATGTATATTGAATTATTAATAGCGAACAGCCGTAATTAGCAAATCACCTATACCCCTACTCCAATTTTTTTTTTGCAAGATGCTTATCGTGTATCCAATATGCTTAGCGCTACATTTAGTATTCTATTAAATAGTTTTATTTGAATAATCATTAGACTACCCATGAGAAAATAAAATCTTTCCAGATTTCAGAATGGAAATTAATAAAGCAACAAGATTGACCCGTTAATTATTGTTGATGTAAGCATTTAACTGTCTATTAATAGAATACGAAGGCTGATATTTTCAAAGTTTTTTACTTCACTTGTTGTAAGTCGGTCGGTTTCCTTTTTCATTTACTAAAGTTAGTGCACTTAAGTACTCGACAAGAAGACACTGGTATTTTGAAATGTTTCCTACGCTTTTATTTACTTAATTTATCTTCTCATTTGCAATTTTTTAAATGGCTGTTATATTCATGCAGGCTGTTGAGGCTGCTAAAACTGCAGCCAAGAGTATTGCAGAGTTGCAAGAAGATATTGAGGACTCAGAATCTTCGAAGGAAGATGACATGGAAGGATCTGTTGCTGAGGTAGAGGAAGAAGATGAGAGTGACGAAAGACGCAAGGCTGCTCTTGAAAAGCTAGAGAATGCTGGTGAAGATTCATTACTTGGCCAGGCATGTTACATACCTGATGCTTTTATCTTGCTTCTCTCTTTTCTTGGACTTGATATGGGCGTAAATTTCTATTGCTTAGTCCCTTCACTCGTTTGAAATGACAGACATATCTTTGACTAGTTTCTTACAAATTCCATTTGAGTATTCTTGTTAGTATTTTTTTCTCTCATAATGGGCTTTTGAGTGGTATATATTAGATTCTGTTTCCTTAACCAATTTTTTGTTTCATTGAAATTTTTCTGGTCAATAGTGGGTAGTAGTTGCATTTGAAATATTCCAAAAATAGTTGTAATTTCCTGCTAGAAATGATGAGGTGTGTAGTGTTTGGGTGCTTTTTTGCATTTGATAATGTGAAGTTTAGTTATTTGGAAGCTACAATATTTCGGACTTTACAACTTTTTTTGTTAATTTATTTTCTCTAATTGCGTAGGGTTTGAAGGTACTCGATAGCTCTGTAGAGAACTTTGCTTCAGGAGCCTGGCAGGCATTAGGAAGTGCTTGGAAAGGAGGATCTGAGTTTGTTCACAAGTATGTTAATATCATATGTATAGTAAAGTCTTACAACCCACGGCTCTCATGAGTAAATAAAAGTTTCCATTTGATATCAATAAATAGCTTGTTCAGTTTTCCTTATTAAAGCGAACAACTATTCACTTGCAAATTTGGAATCGGTAAGGTAAAAGCTCTTAGCTTGGTCAATATATCTCGCATTGTAACACAGGAAGAATCTAGGGTCAAATGCTCAGTAATTAATGATGTTACGATTGGATGTTAGACAGAGGTCTTGAAAGTTGAGACCTGTTAGTTGCAGCATGGTCTCCTTTTAAATATAAATAGCTTGCCATGAAGGCTATTTAAATGTAAGCTTGATTGTGAATTATTCTCTTTAGGCTCGAGCACTCTGCTGTTAACCTTGCCGAATCGATTCAACAAGGTGGTACAGCTGGATCTGTTGCGCCATCGTTGATTGAGGTGCTTCTCACACCAAGTATTCACTTCTTTTTTTGTTCACATCTCTGTTTAAAAAGAAAAAACCACTTTGAAGCTCGGTTTTTGTTATATATTCAAATATATGTTATTTTTTGCTGAAAAGCTCACAAAGCTAAAAACTTTTGTGCTTCAAAACTCACTCTGTTACTAACAGTTTTGTTTATTTTGTAAATTTTAATTTTGGATCTCATTTTTTCCTTGCTTAATTTGTTGAGTCATGCGTTTTGTTGCTGTTGAGTTCTAAATTTAATGAATATGATTTGATAGTTTATGCAATATTGCTTTAGTTATGTAGTTACTTTAGTGGATATGAATATAATTCAATACACAGTTCACTTTTTACAGTTTACGCGCTGATTTTTACCCTTTGTGAAACTTTTACAAAATCACTTTAGCTACTCTTTCCTCTAGTAAAACAAGAATTTTCTATTTGACTATTCTTTTGACAGAGTGGGAAAGCTTTTACTGCGAAGGGAATGCAAGTACTTGAGCTTGTAGGTAAAGAAACCCTTGATTTGCTAATAAATGAAAGTGGTATGGAAGTTGAAAAATACAAGAAGCTCGATCAAACAGAAGATGATGAGGATCAATTACTAGAAGAAGTGACATTCGATAGATGCTTTTATATATATGGAGGTCCTGAACAATTGGAGGTAATTTTCCTCTATTTAAAAACGTTAATTCATATCCAAGATATGTTAGACTTCTAATTGGGTTTTAAGTGTTCTGTACACATACCTTTCCACTTCTGTGTAACCAACCTTTCTTATTACTATTAACATCAACCTATTTATATCTTCTGTACACTTCCCTTTAATTTGAACTGGGAAAAGTTAAAATCAAACTGTACGTTAGTCTATAAACTACAAACTAATAATAAACATATACGTAAGTGTACAATAATGATAGTAAATCTCTATGCGGCATCAGTATGTTCCTTTATTATTTAGAGAAGTGTACAAAAGATACAGGGAAATATTAGATTACTGTCGGAAAGTGATAATAAATCTATAGGCTACCCCTGTAGTTTCCTTTAAAATCAACAAAACTTTTACAGAGAGATAAAAACTACAGGTTAACGTACTAATTAAAATATTTTTGGTTGATATACATATTTGGAAGACGTGGATAGGTTGGTAAGTAAAACATTTAAAAAAGATGACTTTAATTGTAGATAACCTTTTTAAGTTGTTATTTGCTATTGAAGGAATTGGAGGCACTGTCCAACCATTATGCTATGTTATTCAATCGAAGAAAAGCGAAGTTACAATCTGAACAGAAGTCTCTTTATGAGGGAAAGTTAAAGCAGGTGCAACAAATTTTCAGTTTAAGTTCTGAAATTGATGGAAATGCCTCGGAATCGGAAAAGGGAAAGAAGGTAGATACTGAAGCTGAGAATGGTGCTGATGAGATGAAGAATCTGAAGGATACAAGTATCAGTAAGGCTGCTGAAATGGCTGCGGGGTATTATTTCCTTAAACTATTATTTTCCCCTTCAGCTTATAGTAGTCGACTTTCTAAGCTGGGATTATGGTAGCGTCAACTTTCTTCTCCCACTAAGGATTATATTAGTAACTTATTAAAGAAAGGGGATCAATTTATTATTTTTTCGTTTTTCTTATGTGGATCCCTGTACTGTTAGAGCTATGTATCAGGGCTGCGTGAACAAGATTTAAGACAACATGACCTTGCAAATTCTTAGTAGTAATTACATGTTATAAGTCTTGTTTAAATGTATAAGTACAGTACAATGTGCAATAACATCTGGGGAACTATAAGGGAGGAATCATAGGGTTCATGCTAATTTTGGTTTGTGATTTTCTAATCTAACTTTAAAAAGAGATCCACTAATTTTTCTAAATTTAGTCTGAACCAATATGATAAGGAGTGATATAATGAGTTTGAGAGTATTATCTTTTTGTTCAATGCAACAGTATATGGTATTTTACTTTTTTTTTTCTATATTACATGTGACAACTGAATGACTGTTATATATTTTATGAATAATGGCAGATTTGCAAATGCACTAGCAGGACACGCTACCAATGACATAATTCAAAGAACTACTGGACGGTTGGATGCTCTTCATTCGGAAGGCGTTCATGTATGCTTTATTTTTCCATTGATAGTTATATATTTGATCGTTTTTAGCGGTTATCCGTGTTAATTGGTTAATAATATTTTATTTGATCATGCACAGAGGCTCTCAGAGATATGCTGTTCTGCTGTATCACAACTTCTAATGTTCGGAAAATCTATTATATCTGATGTTAACAAAGTCCACAATGATGATGCCGATAAAGATTTGTTGAAAATTGATTGGCCGGAAGATTCTGTTGAAAAAGCCAAAGTTATCAGAACGAGGGCAGAATTGATGACAGGAGACGTTGAAGCAGTATGCGGTAGTTTCATCACAGGTAAATATATCTGGTAATGTGTTTCTGATGTAATTGTTGTAGTGTTTAAGCTCTTATTGATGCTTTAGATTTGTTTACTTGGACATCCTATTTCAGCATTCTGCGGTGCAGAAGCATGTAGAATAGTAGTAGTAATCAAGGTTTTTTGGAAAGTTGAGTTGTTATTAGAAGCTAAGCTGAGTTGTTATTTTTTTTAATTTATAAATCTATAATTAGATACAACCCTCTTGATTAAATCATCGCTGTGGGAGCAGACCTCGTATTCTCATCGAGAGGTCAAGGTTCACTTTTTAGTTTTTACACCTTGTATGTGAAGCACTTAGACGTGTCCGAGGTATAGTATGGTATGATACAGCTACAAGAATAAGGAGCTTAATGAAAGTTGAAGGATATGGGTTGAGCGAGTAGCTAGTGTAAATTTTGTAATTTGAAGAGGGTTCCTTGAAATTATCTGAAGGTAAATGAAAATATTATTTAAGAAGAACCACCCCAATTAAAGTCTCAGAGAGTATAGAAAAAGTGAACAATTTCTAACCATCTCATTTGAATCTCATCCATATCCTCAATATCCAGTTTTTGTATCTGATGTACCCAACCACAAATGCTTGTTTTTTTGTTGCTTGATTCCTATTTTGTTTCTTTGCTTTCCATTAATTCTTTCTTCTGTTTCAAATATTGTTACACAGGTATAGCAGACGTGGCTGAGGCTTATATAGCAGCTATAAAAGGTGTTGCCGCAGATTTACAAGTTCCTCCAGAGAACTCGATTCAGGATAAAGCCAATGCATTTTCCGAGAACCTTCGTTCTGATAAGACCACAGCTTTGGGGAAAATTCAGGAAGGACTTGAGTACATGTCATACGTAATTCTTTCGACCTCCATGCCCGCTGCTTGAAGTTTAATTTTTCTTTTCCCCCACTCTTTTACTTGTAAATATTTAAATTCGATTTTTACAAAGATCCGACCTGGTGTGAAATCTGGCGAGGATGTGTTCTTGGCATCTTTATTTCAAAATGCTTAGAAGTTTTTTTTTTTTTTATCTTTAGAAAAAGCTGCAGAAAGCTTTCTTTTTTGGTATTGGACGTGTATTAAGTATTAAACTAAGCTGTTGGATAGTCTTACCCGTTATTTATTAAGGGAATGAATGAATGTCAGTTAAGACTCGCGAGTACACCCCTTGCTTGCTGGTTTTCATTTGTAAAAGGATTAGCCATATCTTCAGGTTGATGTTGTATTCATTCCAGATAATGTGGTAAAGCTATTTGTTTCTAGATAAAAAAGAAACCCCCGTATGGTTTTGATGTTTGGAAACCACGCATGATTGTCACGTCTAATGCGGTTGTCTAATGCGGTTGTCTAATACCCTTGAAACCACGCATGATTGTCACGTCTAATGCGGTTTACTAATACCCTTTTACCTTAACCACGCATGATTGTCACGTCTAATGCGGTTTACTAATACCCTTTTATCTACTGTTTTTAGATCTAAGCTTCACAACATCTAAGGCCGTTAACTAATACTTTTTTTATTTTACCTTTTCATCTATTTCCGTTTCAAATATTGTTTTTCATTACATGTATTGTTTTTAGATTTATGCTTCACAAATATCCATAAAAAATGCCCTTTGTGCTCTGTTGAAAATTTCTTTTCCGGCAGAAATGCAATTTATTTTGCTCTAATGATGCATTTGTCGTTATTTCTGCAGTTACACCTAAAATAAAATCCTGTCCAGGTTCAATGCATATCTAATTTCAGAATGTGTCTTTCTGATTATATATGTCTTCTTGTTATCTTGTCAACTTCCGTGCATATAATAACAGTAATCCATTTACAACCAACTACAATTAAACATTGTTACCTAACTGCACTCTCTCTCCTTTTCTTCTCTCTTCTACATTCTCTTGTCAAGAAACAATGGGAGAAGTTGACTCAGCATTCATACAAGCACTTGAGCATAGGCCCAAACCTGCAGTGATCGAGGCGGAAGGCATTCCTTTGATCGATCTCTCTCCACTCTCCTCTTCTGACTCGACGAAGCTTGCTGGCCTTGTAGCTGAAATTCGCGACGCCTGTGAAAAATGGGGATTTTTCCAGGCATCTTTTAATTCTTGTCTAAACTAATGTCATGCAAGCTATTTCATATTCACATAACTAGGCTTGCTCTGATTGACGTTTGTTACTCACGATATTCTTCTTTTTCTGTTTACAAGGCATATTGTATTTAACGGTTATTTTAAAATATTGAGTTTTTTCTTTTATTGTCTGAAAATCTTGTAATTTTAACCCGGAATTAATTTATCCTTTTCCAGTCTTTAATAAGGGGCTTATTTTCTTATGCATAAACAGCTTTCTCTGCCTTAGAAAAGCTAGCTATAGAGCAATAGAAAGATGACTACAACTAATTGATACTATGAACCAAAGATCCAATTTGTATCTCAAGTCTTAATTAAAAGTTATAATTTTGCGGTTTCTCATTATTTCTTCCTTTGTTTCTTGTACTATTGATCATTTTTGTCTCTGTAGTTTTTCTTCTTCTTTTTATTAAAATTCTGAGTCCAGTAAATATGAGGATTGCCCAGTAAATATGAGGATTGCCCAACTTTATGAGCATGTGAATTCTTATCTTATTTACGAAATACTGAAATCCTATAAATCGATATGTATATGGTTCTAGTGTTTGGCTCGAGAGTCGAGACCCTAGCTAGTAACCTGTGCCAAGTTAATATAGTAAGACTATAGGGGACCAGCATCGTATGCTCATGCATAATTGTAAGAGACTGGCACCACATGATGCACGAAATGGATTCTATTATACGACTGAGACCAATAATTCCCAACATTTTTTACGATATATTAGGTGATCAATCACGGTGTTCCACTAAAGTGTCGGGAGAAGATCGAGACAGCGTCGAGGGAATTTTTCAGGCAAGGACAAGAAGAGAAAGGGAAGGTAAGGAGAAACGAAGTGAACCCGATGGGTTACTACGATGGAGAGCACACAAAGAACGTTCGTGATTGGAAAGAGGTTTTGGATCTCTTGGCTGAGGACCCAACTGCAGTTCCGGCCTCTCATGAGAATGATGAAGAGGGAGTGAGGTTGCTTTACAATCAGTGGCCTCAGTCACCTCTTAACTTCAGGTTAACTGCATTCAAATTTGCAACTTTAAAACTTAAAATCTAGACCACACTACACATCAGCAATCCAATGTGACATGTACCGGAAATAAAGTATAATAAATCTTCACTTCAATAGAAAAAAACTATAAAATTTTCTCTCCATAAATATTCTTGAAACCCAACACACAGTGCGGTGACATATGGGGTGTGCTCACAAGTCACAGCTCACCTAGCAGAACCCGGAATGTTATGTGGAAAGGCAAAAGCTCTTATATGTAGTCAAGTTTTTTTGCGGGAGATCAAAATCCAACAATTGAAAAACCTAAATTAAAATGTTGGCCTTGTTTCGTTGTAGTTTTTTTTTTTTTTTTTTCTGTAGCTTAAAAGATGGACTGCACTAAGTTTTTCTGAATTTAGTACCCTGGAGCGTGATTTTTTCCAGTAAACGCAAAAGATCAAATTTATTCCCTTTCATTGCTTTCTAGACACAATCAAGCTATGTACTTTACCTTTTTGCTTAAAAGATACAGCTTAAAAGTTGAACTTTGTTGGTTATTTGGCTAGATCTGTAAAGCTGGACGGACCTATCTTTTTCTTTCAATTTATAACAAGAAAATCCAGCTCTACTTGAAAACTGCAACTAAACAAAACATATTTTAAATCCCTGAAAATCCCCTGGAAGTATTCTGACAGTTCTTAAATTTATGTGAGTTATTTGCAGGGAGGTTTACGTAACAGTTTTAAAAAAAATTGTAGTAGGCTAAAAAAATCATGTGAGTTAAGGTTACAAATTGGACAATATACTAAATTTGTAGGAACACTATGTTAAGTGCACCAAATTGAAGTTTTCCTAGCCTAGTTATAATTACGAAAACTTATTACTGTGCAAAGCCTTAATATATTCATTTACCCTTGCTAATGTGAATCTTTCATGATACTGCATATGACTAGAGAGGCATGTGAAGAACACACAAGAGAAATGAACAAGCTATCACACAGGCTATTGGCACTAATATCCTTGAGTCTAGGCCTACCTTCAGACGAATTCAAAAGCTATTTCAAAGAGCAAACTAGCTTTACGAGGCTCAATTACTACCCGGTCTGCCCTTTTCCTCATCTGGCCCTTGGCGTGGGTCGTCACAAGGACGCAGGTGCCTTGACAGTTCTTGCGCAGGATGATGTGGGTGGGTTAGAAGTTAAGAGAAAATCCGATGGGGAATGGGTCCGTGTTAAGCCTACCCCCAATGCTTACATTGTCAATGTTGGTGATATTATTCAGGTAATGTTATCGTCCGATTATAGTTCATTGCATGCTATTTTGTATGCATAAGCCATAAACAACATCGGCTTATTTAACTGTATGCTCATTAAAAGTACAATCAGTAAACTGAACGGCATGTCAATAAAGATCAGTTTATTGAACTTTGTGCCTGTCAAAAGTGAAATTGGTTTGTCTCGATGAGAATAAATCTTTCGTCCGTCACTTAATAATAATTCATTATAAGAAAATCAAATTTTATCTCAAAACAAATTCTTAAATTACTTAATGAAGTCCTTTTTCTCTTGAAACCGTGCAAGGGCAAGCTTTACAGATACAAATACACTTTGTGACCATATTTGCTTGTGAGGAGTTAATCGATCCACTAATATACTTCATAGTTCTAATAGAGTGTCATCCTGCATGTTCAATTTTCATATCGTCACAGACTCACAATTGTTCATTTCGTGTTTGTCAAAGCCGAAAGAAAATGCACCCTTTTCAGTTACTATCTAAAGGAGTAAAGAAAATGGACTTTGGAATATTAATTTCCTTTGCTGACTTTCTCATCAAGATGTAGTGTTATTTTTATGATTTCGATTTTTGAAGGTTTGGAGCAATGATAAGTATGAAAGTGTTGAACATCGGGTGATGGTGAACTCAGAAAGAGAGAGGTTTTCCATCCCTTTCTTCTTCAACCCAGCACACTACACCATGATTGAGCCTGTTGAGGAGCTGATTAACAAACAAAACGCAAAAAAATACAAGGCATTTAACTGGGGCAAGTTTGTTAGCGCCAGAGCCCTGAGTAATTTTAAGAAACAGGATGTTGAAAACGTCCAAATCTACGACTTCAGAATTTCCGAGTAATTCCATGAACTGGATATATACAAGTTACAACTCTTTCGTATATTTAACCGTTTTAAGTCCTACTTTTTACATCCTCGCGATAGTTCTCTCTCTTTGCAACCTTATAAATATAACACTTTCGAGTTTAACACCAATGAGAGATGCTGGAAGTTGATATTTACATGTCAGTAATCGGTATGGATCAGTATAGTGAATGGTGTGGTTGTTTGAAGGTGAGATTGTGTAATATCCGAAAATGTGTTTTATTTGTACAAAAAGCAATAATAAGATACAACTTTATGGTCAACATTCAAGCCTTTTCATGTGTAAAGTGTAACGGTGTGATATGCGGTTTTACTTTATTATGAATTGTAAGGTGAAAACTTGCAAATTTATAATATTTTGTCGTTCATGTGCTTCAGTTATAGTTTGTTTTCAAGCTTTTTGTAATTGGTTTACATACAAGCCTTCTTTCTTTTTCTTAAATCAGTGTTACTAAACTCAGAATTAGTCACCGTCAATAATATTAATAGACAATAACATATACCATACCCACAATTTGAAAAAAATGACAGTTTTGATGTTGATTGATATATTTGGTCTACATTAACACGCTTTTCTTCATAATGAAAACCTTAATTCACTCCAACTAAATAATCAACACAAATGATTGTAATGGGTTTCAAACTTTCAGTTAAAATTAAGTTTTTATTTTTTATTTTTTTGAAGAACCGCTTCTTGTAGCTATTCTCTCTCATCATACTCTAACTGCTCCGTGTTGCCTGATTAGTTTGGCAAAATGTTGTCAGAGTCCATCGAGCTCCGACAAAATATCAACATATCTAGCCGTCAGAGCAGATGGCGTAGCTATGCCTCGGATATGGAAGTGCTATAATTCCAAAAAAAGTAAACTGGGTGCTAAACCATTATTTTATATATTTCTATGTAAAATATACACCGACTGATATGATTTTTACAATATGAGAGTGACTGTAGTCCTACCAACCATCTGCTATTTATTACCTCAGCGGATGTATCCAATTTTTCCCCCACTTTTATTGAATTTTTGTCTATTCTTTATTTTTATTTAAAAAAAGACAAATTGAAATCATACAAAGCTACTAAACTAACTCGAGAGTATATTTGCTAATTAGTTCGTGCAATTGAAATATTTCTTACTGCAAAATTCGACATTAGTCCATACTTCTAATAAAAGGTAAATAAAAGACCTAATTATAATATTTGATAATACATGATACCACACATATACAGTAACTAGAGCACCTTTTACTGGGTGTAACGCGTGGATTAGAGATAACATTTTCGCATAACAAATGCTTGTTCTACTGGAAAAACTCAAATTACAGTAAATTTTTAATTAAAAAAAGTACAAATATACTATTAATAAAAACGGAATTAATTGAATTTGATTAAAAATAAATTAAAGTATCTTACAAGTGAGTTTCAGATTGTGAAGTTTTCTATCAAAAATATATATATATATATATCGGAATGAGTTATTCTGAAAACTGAAAATACAGTTACTTTGGAAAGAGACAGATATCTATTTGACTTGACAGAGTTTGTTTATTTTTTCATCAGTTATTTTGCTATTTTGTATTTTATCTATTTGTATTTTACCTTAATTAGAATACTTTTAATTAATTATGCTATATATATATATATATATATATATATATATACTCATTACCGTTTACTATAGAAAAAGAGAGAGAGAGAGAGAGAGAGAGAGAAAGTTATGAGCTCTGTAGCAGCCTACGGTTCGGTATTCTTCACCCAACAATGTTTCGGGAAGGTAATATATATATATATATATATATATATATATATGTATATGTATTGTATATGTATATGTATTAGCAGTATATATATTTATATGTATGTATGTATGTATCTTTAGAGAGAGGCAGAGAAAGTTAGAGCTATGGAAATTGTAATCGCAAATTGTTCCAATTGCTATTTGCTTGAGTAAAATATTATGATTTACTTTTTGTGTGTTGCTTTTAGGCTTTAGCTACTATTAAGTTTAGAATTTTACTTTTTTATATTTAATTTTAGTATTTCAAGCTGAATAAACCCACTTTAGAACTGCGGAAGAGGAAGAATCGGAAAATTAACAAAGAAAATTTTCTTAATTAATTTTCGGGTACTATCAAAAAATTTCCACTACAAGTCTACAGCATTTTCTAATCATATTCTCACTTAAATTTTAGTCGACAACCCTTGTATGAGTAATATTGCCAGAAAAATGTGGGAACTTCTTAATAATATAATTTAATCATATTTTTAGCCGCCTTGGTTTAATGTTATTTTCTAGTTATTATTATATACTATGTTTAGTCATGTTGGTTCAATATTTAATCGCTTGTCTATGTTGTGTTATTGTAGGAAGAAACAAGTAGTTTCAATACGAAAAGGCGTAATATTAGAGAAACACTAAAACCATCTCAAGTGAGTTTAAAGGCAGCAAACATCAAAGCACAAGTTCCCGAACAAACTTATCGAATCGGTGTTTTAGGAGCTAGTGGTTACACTGGTTCAGAGGTACAAACTTTTTTTTAACTTATACTTCTTTGTTGTGGAATTTAATATATTTGGAGTTAATCTTTTATGTCCTTGCCTATCACTATGAGGGTTTATAGAAAGGAGTAAATGTGTTAGATAGAGAAAGAGGGTGGTAGGAATATCATTTTTCATCTGCTTTTTGTATCGTTTGTCTTAAAGCCTTTTGGAAAAATATCAAGAGATTCTGTTCTTATTTTATGACTTGATATTACTTTAGTAACTACAAGATATCAGCCTCAAAGTTGTATAGTTACTGTCACTCTTTTGAAACAGTATGAACATTCATACAGCATTATTTTGACTTTTCATATTCTCAAATGTTTTAAAAAATTCGTTTTGGGGAACATTTTGGAAGCTAATTGATCTTTTTTGGGTAAATTACTAACTGAGTATTTCGCTGTCACGTATCCAGCATCGGTAGGTGAAATTGGGTAATGGAAGCAAAGAGGGAAGTAATGAATTTGATTCGGTATTTTGCAAGATAGAAGGGGTGTAATAAGTTGTGCTAATTTTTATTTCACTTTGTTCATAGGCTCTATACAAGATACTGATTGTATGACTCTTTGCAGATTGTTCTTGGAAATTTTCTTATTGAACAATATTATTCTTTTATTGCAGATTGTTCGACTCCTCGCAAACCATCCTTACTTTGACATTACTTTAATGACTGCTAATAGTAAAGCTGGAAAATCTATTGGATCAGTATTTCCTCATTTATCAACTCAAGTATGGTTATTTATCTCCTTGTAATTGTTTGTACTTCTATTTTCTTTTCCAGGACCCTGAAAGTCTAGCTTGTTTGAAATTGAAAAGGTCTCACTAATAACAATTTCCTTGTTTATGTCCAATTACCGATGTCCTTCCTCCTTCCCCTGGAATTGTCAGCTCTTGATTATTATCTATTGCTTGTTTCACTATTTATTGAGTCATATTTAGTATCCATCAAGACTTGTGAGTGAACTTAACACGTAGATAACTTACTATTTGTTTAGCTTCGATGAGTGTGATTGCTACAAACTGAACTGATGTCTTCCTATGCTTTTTTTATAGCTATTAAGATATGTCTTATGATTCTGTTAAGCTTAATAAGCTCCATGTTTGCAGAAATTGCCAGATTTGATCGATACGAAGGATGCAGATTTTTCTAGTGTAGATGCAGTGTTTTGCTGCTTGCCACACGGAACCACACAGGTATTGTTTCTGGGGAATATCCAAGTATTTGATTTTGTGAATTACGTTTTGATTTTTAGGTCCATGAGCTAGGAATGGTAGTAAGTGGTAACATAGGCGGATACAGTGTAGGACGAGTGGGGGCTTAACCCCCCCTGGATTTTTAACTAGAAATTACTAAATTACCCCTGGTCATAATATAATTTACATATATGACATTATAGATATAGATACAAGTTTAATTATTTATTTTCTTTTTTTCTATCTCAGTACTCTCCTGCATAATCTTTAAAAAAATATAACTCTGCCGTTCTACAAAGTACAAACGCACAGGACACTAGGAGAGAAAATAGTCCAATTCATTACTTTCGGGTAAATTCTGATCGCTACTTCATTATTTTGGCTAGCCTCCAGTCCAGTCTCATCCCTTAACGTATCTTTTCCTATCTCCCTCCCGAGTGTCAGCTACACTTTGTAAGTTTTATTAGCGTTTTTTTGTAAAAAAATAATCTCAAAAAGCCCATTTATTTATGTATGCTACTTGGGTTTATGGTTAACTTTGTATCCATCTATGTGTCTATTTATAAGAAATTAAGAACTGAAATTCTAAATTGTTGTTATTGAGAATTTGATATGACATCAATTTTATTTGTTGAACCTTTGAGTTAGTTTGTACCAGTGTAATTGTATAAATACTTAGGTTTATATCGGAGATACATTATTCGTAATTGTATAAATTTGAATGTCTAACGTTTAAATCATCGATTTTCTTTTTCTTTAGCAGTTCTTTTATGATTGTATTTTTTTCGAATTAAGCCCCCCCTGACTCGAAATTCTGGATCCTCCCCTGAGTAGTAACACCCTTTGATTTGTTAACAGGAAATTATCAAAGCTCTTCCTCATCAGTTGAAGATCGTAGATCTTTCTGCTGTATGCCCTAGTCACTCTTCCCCATTTCTGCTTTTTTTCAATTGCATATCATTGCATTTTTCAATATTCATACTTATTGTTTTACAAAATGGGGGATGAGTATGCAGGACTTCCGGTTGAAGGATACCGATGAATATGAAAAATGGTATAAACTACCACACAAGGCTCAAGAGTTGCAGGTATTCATATCTTGTTTCCTTTAATTGGTATGCCGGGCATAAATGAAAAGGTGATACAAAAATATTTATACAAATATCAGTATCAGTGTTTATAATTGATTTTTTTTCCTATTTGCATCTGACTGAATTTACTGTTTTTTGACCCAGAGGGATGCTGTGTACGGTTTGACAGAAATATATAGAGAACAAATTAAAGTTGCTCGTCTGGTTGCAAATCCTGGATGTTATCCAACGTCTGTTCAACTTCCCCTCATTCCTCTGATTAAGGTCTGCAATTTGCATGCATTGACATAGTCTGTTTATTTTGGAGTGAAATGTCTTACATTGTCTTACATTCATGTTAAAGTGGAGAATCCAAAACAAAAATGATGCTCTTTTACAAGTTTAATGAGGAAATTTTAGTCAAAAATTTCTAGTAAATATATTTACATTAAAGCAAATTGAGCTTTAATTTGTGATAGTCTAATTGGTATTTTGTAGCATCTTCGTCGACCTTAGTTGATGTTGATTACATTGTTCTAATTTTCCATTTTCTGGCAGGCTAATCTGATCAAAACACAAAATATTATTATTGACGCTAAATCTGGTGTTAGCGGAGCAGGTTGGGTCATGTCCTGTGCTTTAACTTTTTAAACCGATTATTGGTAAACTTATAATAGTGGCGGATAAAACTGTAATGTATTTTCATTTTTGCTGTGCAGGGCGTAGTGCAAAGGAAGCAAACTTGTACACTGAAATTGCAGAAGGGATTTATTCCTATGGTATTACAAACCATCGCCATGGTTAGTAGTTTTCTTGATTTGAGCACTTGAATTTGGAAAAGTAAATATTTATGAACTGCTTACGGTTAATGTGTTAAAATTCCGAAAACGAGCCCAAAATTTACCCTAAGCAAGAATTTGAATGTTTTATAAGTACATCAGTAGATACTGTGAGATTAAAATGTGATATATTGGTCGATACTGTAAAAGCCACGCTATTCAAAATCCTAATATTTTGACTGAAAATTTGGAACTAGTTAGAAGAAAATATTTTCGGATGTTATTACTTATAGCTATCTCTTGTCTGTTTTTGCCTTTTGCAGTACCAGAAATTGAACAAGGGTTAGCCGAGGCTGTGAATTCGGATGTGACTGTTAGCTTCACTCCTCATTTAATGCCAATGGTAATTTTCTCCCCAGATGTCTGAAATAGTTTAGTAGTTAGTACCCTTGTATCTTTTTGCTAAACTACAAGTATTTACAGATTCGTGGTATGCAATCAACTATATATGTTGAATTAGCTCATGAAGCATCAGTTGAAGATCTGTACCAACATTTGAGTACCTTTTATGAGGTAAGTTACACCTTGTGATCATTTGATCCATAGAGTTCTATTTGAATGTAGATTTGGTATTACTGAAAAGTCTCCATGAAGCATTTTTATGAAATTAAGCTTCTTTTCCTCATTTGGTGGGTGGAGAGAGAGAGAGAGAGAGAGAAATTTGTAGTTTGTTGACTGAAAAGGCTCCCCCTTTCTTTTGATTTTTATTTGGTGGCACAACTATATTGTGAGGGAGAAAAATGTCTTAGTTTTATTTATCTTCATTTTCTGGGTGCTGCTGCATTCCTTCCGAAAGGAATAAAGAGCTTATTTTTTTTAGAAGGAAAAAGGTACTAGTTTTCTGAAAAGAAGAAATACAGATAATCTTTTTACAATTGGGTAAAAAAAATTGTATTTAGACTCCAGAACTAGTAGACTTGTTAACATCCATTAACATTACTTGTTGTCTATAAAAATGCATCTTTTCTGTTGTCTTGAGAGTAGTTGCTAATTATTCTATATTTACAGAATGAAGAGTTCGTGGTTTTACTGAAGGACAAAGAAGTTCCTCATACTCAGCATGTTCGTGGATCCAATTACTGTCGCATTAATGTCTTTCCGGACCGAATACCTGGACGAGCAATAATAGTTTCTGTTGTATGTTCTAAGCATCATCTTTTTTACTATATTTTTGTTATTATGCTTCTTTTAATCTTTCAATAATGGCTAAGCTCTTGACCCTTTATGCAGATTGATAATCTTGTGAAGGGAGCTTCTGGTCAAGCTTTACAGAATCTAAACTTGATGATGGGAATCCCAGAAAATACAGGACTCAGTGGCCTGGCTTTGTTTCCTTAAAATCGAGTTCGTGTTTAAAATTTGAACTGTAAGTCAACTTAATACTTAAATGTAAATATCAATTCATAAAAAAGGACCTCCATCCACCTTCCTTTTGTACCTAATAGATGCATATTAGTTTCTGCCGCTATACATGTTTTACTGAGATGATGATTATATCAACTCTCTGTGTCAAGTGATAAACTTGACACCATATCACCACTCTTTTTAGACTGAAATAATTGTAATATTTTACTGATTCATTTGCAGGGGAAAAATCGTTAGGTTTTTCCTTTTACAAGTCGAGAGCAGCAACTGTGACGAGTCCATACTAGGTTCCAAAACAAGCAATAGTTTGATGGAAGAAGTTTCAGATGCTATCTTGGTGTTTTTTTGGCCGTGGTGTTGCTTTTACATCGAGCAGTCGTTAATTTAGCCTTATGTAACTTAAGCTATGGCGATGTATTTTTCCCTAATAAACTATTTTTTGGGTTTTCGTATTTGTTTCTTCTTGCTTCTCTATTTCGGTGAGTTCTTTTTGCATCTACATTATTTGAAAAGTCATTTCTCTTTCTTTTTGTTTTAGAGTTTCCTAATGGGTGTAGTTGAGACTTCAGGGTGTCGATTTCACCTTTGCTATGAATGCCATGGTACAATGTTGACCGTTGATGGCATAGTATGCATCTACATGTCACGGGATATATAAGACAAATTAAGTTGTTTTCCGGTTTTAGAAACACCTCCACAGTAGAATTTGCAAATTGCGTCTCCTGACATATAGCGCATCAGTCTTTAGCTTTGCAATGTAAGAAAGAACAGTCTGCACGCACAACTAAATATGCCATTGACTCGTTTAGAGTATATGCTATTGAAGTTCTATATAGATTTTTGACACTATCGAGAACATTGATTTACAATAGTTGAACATACATGGAGAGATACAACTTCTTTATGCAAATGAAGAGCGATCATTAAAACTTCCTTGGATGGGTGAGTTCTAGATGCTATATCAAGCAAAATCAAACACATGCATGCTTATTGAAATCACACATCAAAAGTTTACTGTGGCCTCCCATCTCAACTTTACCGATGAATGTCGGAATACCTTCGTAGCATTGCTCCAGTCAGTCGCCCTTGAGCAACGCCCGGTAATGCCCTGGGCGATAGAGATATTTTGGAGATTAAACATCTCATTTTTTTATTGTGGCCTCCCATCTCAACTTTACCCATGAATGTCGGAATACCTTCGTAGCATTGCTCCAGTCAGTTGCGCCCTTGAGCAATGCCCGGTAATGCTCTGGGCGATAGAGATATTTTGGAGATTAAACATCTCAATTTTTTATTTTAATTTTTTTTATAATCAAACATCTCAAATTATACTACATACAAATTCACTCATTTGTCCTGTCAGATCCAGTCTATTAGACATTCCATTACATTTCATCTCAGCCATTTTCAATGTGTCAGTTTTATAGATGGGAGTCCAATTTCAGTCTCATTTTAGATGATATTCTGTTTCTGGACCGGTGATTCGGTGAATAGTCCCCATATAACAAAATTCCCCTCTCAATGTAATGACCAAGATGATTCAAGATCCGAATTAGTAACACATGCGTTTTTTTGTTTTGTATTTTTCATTTTTGGTGCTACATGGAGTGTTTATATATTTCCTGGAAGATAAATAAAAATTTAATATGAAATCATACAGATGTTGGATAACATGGAACAACTGACATATCAACTCACTGATACCATTAACTAGATAGCAAATACCATCTCTCCGCTACTGTCTATGCCATTTTCAAAATCGCTATCCATGTCCTCGTCCATCTCATAGTCGATTTCATCGGGATGCCGGTTCAGAGTAGGGCCCACAGCTGGAACCTTAGCCTCAGCAATTATCTGCATTATTTTGTCGACACTTTGCAATGGTTGGTCAGGCTCTCCAAATTGGTGACCTGTCATCTCCTCGTCCATCAGATCCATCGGAAGGTTTCTTAGAAACCAATTGTGGTTCTTTATCTCGGGAATGGTAATTCTCTGTTAAAAACCAAACAATTAAGATAACACGAGAGGGTAATGACAAAAAAAAAACGGCGACTAAATTTTATCTGTTTTTGACACGATATACAGAATCGAAAATGTAGCCATGTCTTGGAACTCTTCTAAAATATTTCCTTAGATAAAATATAATCGATTACAAGAAGAGAAAACAGAAACTAAAAACCTAAACCCAAACAGAATTACAATATATGCTTCTAGTTTGGGGACACTTTGAAAAGCGGAAACTTTCTTGTGATCTTTCATGCCAAAAGAAAATTCACACTCCTGAAAACTGGATACATGTAAGCTATGTTGTCCCAGAGTTCTGATGTTAAGATCAAAAGGAATAAACAAAGGGAAACCACAACAGCCTAATAAAAGCACCAAGATTACAATTAATTTACCTGAGCAGGATCAGCTACGAAGATACTCGAGATGAGATGACGACACTCTGGAGATACATGAATATAGTTGGGGAAAAAATACTGAGCACTCAAAATCCTCTGACAAATAGTGCAGAAAAAATCAGCCGAGAAACACAATCGACTAAAAATTAAAATAAGTAGTAATTTCAGTGATATACTTGAATGGTTTCGTTGAGGTTTCTGGGTTGCTGAAGATCCTCAAAAGGATACGCACCGACCAACATGACATACAGCGTGACCCCACACGACCATACATCCGCTATCTGCAATAAACTTATTATTGTCTTTAAAAATGGTAGATTTAAATAATCACCGGACATAGGTTTGTTGGTGCTTTTATATATGTACTTATTCTAGGCTGTGAATTATCTACTTTCACCAGCCTACAGCTTATACAGTAGCTTTTTCTTGCCAACTTTCAAACGTTTGGTTTCTAAGCTAGTCAACCAAATCCACTACCAGTTACTATACTAATATATAAAAAAACGAAGAAGCTAAGCTTAGAAGCTGCAACCAAACAAGGCCAATGAACTATATCAAACAATAAGGCCTAGTTTGGTCTAATTTGTAACATTTAGTCATACTTTCTTATTATTTGATAATCATGGGAACAGTGACCTTTTTTTCGTCCCTGGTAAACCGTAAACTGATAGTTAGAGAACGGCAAACATTTAGTTCTCAAGAACAGGATTGATTGAGCATTACCACATTATAATTTTGAATAAAATACCCTGAGACTTGATCAGTTGTAGACATGCTGAAACCCAGCTTCTAACTTTACACTGTTATAATAAACGCAATAGCGTTTCACTAGAAAATTTCTTTTTACGAAATACTGTATCAAAATAAGGGAACGACTAAGAACTAAAAATAAAAGGTAAAATATTTATAATAAAGAAAAAAACTTACATTCCCATCATATTCCTTCTCAAGCAAAATCTCGGGAGCTATGTAAGCGGGGGTGCCAACTGTGGATTTTGGTTGTGAGTGCAGCACCAACGACTGAGAATCAAAATGATGGGAAAATGTAACTAAATTGTTTTACTTATACAAAAAGTAGTTCCGGAACTAAATTGGTTGAAAAACATGGTGACACATTGGAGCAGTAATTTGGTATCTAATAAGCATAAAAACTACTATAAAAATTGGTAGGAGATTCGAACCTTGGAATAACCAAAATCGCATATTTTTAGCCTTGGAGCAGGGCTTCCATCGAGTAGTGTATTTTCTAGCTTCAAGTCACGGTGACATACTTGCTTCATGAACCAAAACACGAAATATTAAGTTCCTAAACTCAACCCAAAAAGAACAAGTGTCGAATGCCGATATAAGCAGAAGATTAGTTACCATTGAATGACAGTAGCTAACTCCTGAAATGAGTTGTTGGAAGAAAAAACGTGCCTGCAGTAAAATCAGGTTTAGGCGATACATATATACAAGAAATGTTATAACGCTAATTTTGTGCATGTCTTTATACACAGATTTATTTGCTGGAAATGCCACACAGCAGATTGTAACTTCTTAATTTACTCTTAACTGAATTTGGTATTTACAATTTTTATGTTGTGTTCCCACCTAAACAAATTAAACAATCTGTGCGCAGATCTTGCATCTGTGTCAATAACACTAAACATATACATACACGATAAGTTAAAAGCAAGAAACATTATTTACGACCTCGTCCTCACTAAATCTTCCACTGTTGCATATCCTCTCAAATAGCTCCCCTCCAGATGCATATTCCATCACAATCGCCAGGTGAGTTGGCGTCAACACTACCTATAATCGCAGCTAATGACGTCATCTAATGGTTCCGAATAAAGAGGTAGATACATACCAAGGTCTTGTTAGGTTGCCGCGAGTAATTTCAACATACAGTATTTGCTAAGCCTGAATAAGCTAAAAGTTGGATTTCATCGAGTTGACCAGTTTAAAAGCTGATATTTTCATATTCTCTGGACTGAAAACTAGAAGCTTTAAGTTGGATGAACCTAGATTTTTTCTGAAACTCGAAAAAAAACATAGCTTTATTTTCTTGCAACCAAATAAGTCCTAGTAAAACTATGAACAAAACCTCTTTGAATCTAACGATGTTGGGATGCCTCAGCGACCGGTGGTTGATAATCTCCCTCTGGACGTTTTCGTCTATCTGTTACATAAGAAAATTATAGAAAAAAGACGACCTTAAAATTTTGAAGCAACTATCAAGTTTTCAAGTTTAATCTAACCGTTTTGCTAGGTGCTTCAAGAACTTGTTTTATGTATTAAAAAGAAACGTTAGCTAACCGATTTGCCTCTCTGGATAAATTTAACGGCGACTAGTTCACCCGAAATTTTATCTTTCATCAACTTCGCTACTCCGAATTTCCCGGAACCAATATCCCGAATCAGCTCATATCTCTCGCTATCGTGTATCACTGTCATATTCTCTAGTACGTGTTTATTTTTTGAATTTTTTCTCTACTAATCACTAACCAACTTTAGCTCGTATTATAAAGGTGATGAGAGGGTTAAAGACACTAACTGTCCCCATACTTTGCCTTTAAATTCTATTTCATTCCCTTAGCTTCAAAAGAGTCAGCGATTGTCTCAAGATTTTGACAAATTTCATTTACAAAATTAAACGACTAATATGTCTTTTTAATGGTTTTGTTGTACTTTCTTTTTCGTAAGTCTTGGTCATCTAAGTTTATACTCATTGTTATGCATGTGTAGCCACTAAAAAATAGAACAACCTAACAATATGAAGGGAACAAAAAAAAGAAAGAAAAATTGTCCCGAACATGTTCAACAGTTAAGTTACTTTCTAATTTCTTTGTTTCGGTCTCCGAATACTTACAGCGACAACAAATTTTGTTCCCCTAGAAAGGATATTGAGGATGAGGCAAAGAAAATTAAATGCTTCTACAATTACTTATTTTTCTTCGTCGAAGTGGACAAATATGAGAAAAAAATAGAAGCGACGGCTACATAAATATAAGCTATATTGTTCTTTTTAAAATGTGAAATAAAACTTATCGTAACTTTTTTTCATGACTAAGTAGTCCTTACAAGTGAACACGGAATAGTTACTAGTAGTACACCAGTACATTATTTTCAAACTAACTGGTACCAATTTGATTATAGATTAAAAACTATGATAAATTTAGTGTAATAAACTCGAGGAAGAGATCGATAATTTAGAGTCAAAGTGGCCCTAACTTTTATAACACGTTGCATGCGATGAACCGCGAAACTGGAGTGTGAGGTGTTATTTTGGAAATGGACGAACCATTCTTTTAATTTTATACTTACTTATAGTATAAATTAGTTAAATAATTTTGTTGTTATTAAATTGATTGATGACACCTCAATGGGATATATGACGACGCCACCACGATAAAATTTATTTACGATTATTTGCAGTTGAAGCTTCAAGAGCATCCACACGTGGGAGACTGTTACAGAATTTGTATCTTTTCAATTGTTGCTCTAATTTTGATGAAAACTGAACCATAAAATTGGAGCCTTTGATATTGTCAATTTATCACGTGTCCACTGACATATAGTCTTAAATTTTAGGA
Source organism: Primula vulgaris (assembly GCA_963920805.1). Taxonomy (NCBI): domain Eukaryota; kingdom Viridiplantae; phylum Streptophyta; class Magnoliopsida; order Ericales; family Primulaceae; genus Primula; species Primula vulgaris. The sequence goes on from OY987212.1 coordinate 46,258,811, forward strand.
GGGAAAATAACAAGCTTGAAATAAAATAGTGCAAGAGTTTTGATTGTTTGTGGGGGCTTTTTCATCCATATGTTTTTAATTTTAATTAAATAAAAATGTGAGATTTTCTCACCATTGAGATAAAAAAAAATGAAATAGTGTAAGAGTGCAATTGCTCTCCATACTAACAATTGATTGGTTTATTTGTGAAGTGATTTGTGAGTAAAGCATTTTTCAACAAAAAAATATTTTCAAACAATCAAGTTGGTTTCTTGGATACATGTCGAGATATACATGGGACGTGATCATTTTTGGTTAGATTTTTGAGTAAGCGAATTTGGTATACATGAAGATGGAATAAATGTAATTATAAGATGTTATATCGTTTGTGAGTTTAGTCCCACCATATTAATATACATAGGGGAAAGATGGTTGATTTCTTACCCACCTAGTTGGTTCCTCCAATTCAAGTGGATAAATATACAAATAAGAACAAATACTATACGTTCGATAGTAGCATATGTTAGTACATTTTGACAAGACGATCATCCAAACACTTTTATCTATGGACATTAATTAATACCCCCACTATATATACAATATAGTACTTCAAATAAAATGGTTAAAATGTGACTAAAGATATATATTTTCAATCATATACACTACTGTCATACTTCATACGTACGTTATCATTTGGTATGAAAGTGTAATATATTGTACTTGTACTAAACGTTAACAGTTTTGATTTAATTTGAGTTTGATAATGATATAAAGGAGTAGACGTGAATTTAATTGTTAAAATAATGAAAAATGTAGTCGTAACTCGTAACATACTGTTACGATTTTGATTTAATTTCGGTTTTTACTAATCCCACCGTATATATATTACTAGTAATCGTGCACCACGCATTACGTGTGCGGCGTATAATGCAATAAAAAACATAATTTAAAATTTAAAAGAATGTTTGATTTAAGATTTAAAATATTTAAAAACATAATTTAATAAATAATTTTATTAGTTTTTAGTTTTTATATTTTTATGAGAGTATGATATTATTGTAATTAATATAAAAGTGTATGAGTATTTTTAAAAAAAAATGGTTAAATTGGGCAGCCTCATTTGATTGGTTGACTTATTATATTATTAGTAATCGTACCGCACACGTTGCGTTGTGTGTGCGGTGCGTAATGCAATTTGGTTGTTAAAGAGTGATAAATAATTTTATTAGTTTTTATTTTTTATATTTTTATGAGAGTATGATATTATTGTAATTAATATAAAGGTTGCAGAAGCATTTTTAAAAAATGACTAAATTGGACAAACTTATTTAATATGAGTTAGGTTATACTTTAACTTGACTTGGATTATTGTAATAAAACGAGAAAAGAATGATATAAATGATGAAGTGTGGTCTCGAAGAAAAACGACTACTAATCGTTAAAATATTTATCGAATTTTCTTGTAGGTCCACTAATTTCAAAATAGTTACACTATCAGTCCATCAATCACTAACCATCCTAGAAACCCACACCCCCCATCTCCCCCTCCCTCCCTCGGATAACTCTCTCTCTCTCTATACACACACGCATACATAATCCTCCCATGTACGCCTCTCTCTCCTCCCCCGTCCTCCCATTCACTCTCTCTCTTCCTCGCAAACACTCCCTCACACCGCCATCGTTCTCCCTCGAACGCCTCGCACACGAACCGAACCCAAACAGGTTCTCCTTTGCTGACGTGGCAGCAACTGACCCGACCCGACTGAGGATAAAACAATGTGATGAGGTGGCTCGGGTGGAGGTGAGGGAGATATCGGAGCTACCGGAAGAGTGGAGGAGGACGAAGCTCGCGTGGCTATGTAAGGAGCTCCCTGCTCATAACCATGCTGGTTTGGTTAGGATACTTAGTTCTCAGAAGAAGTGGGTTCGACAAGAGGACGGGACTTATTTGGTCGTTCATTGCTTGCGTATTCGCGAGAATGAGACCGCGTTCAGGGTATGCTTTCTTCGTCTTGTTTTTTGGCTTTTTGGAAAGAACTAGTTGAAGACAGCCGGGGCCTGCGGCCTCTCCCGTACCGATTAAAATTGATGAAAATTTAGATTTTTTCTATGTAATTTGATCAAAATCTTCAATGTTTTGATCTTTTTTTGGTTTTTAGATTGTTGTGTGTTGAATTTTTGGTTGGAATAATGTTTTATAATCATTAATAAAGTGAAAAAATTGTTCTGTGAATGGACTGCTTAATAACTTCAAAATATACCCAACGGTTTGAAGTTTTTCGAGTTTTATGTCGAAGTTTTTGGAATAAGTTACTTGTTTTGGAAACTAATAGCAGGAAAATGGTACAAATTTGTTCAATTACGTAATGATGCATTTGAATGGAATTTAAATTTCACCAGTATGTGTGTCGGTATGTGTTTTCTTTTCTATGTTTTCTATTTCCTAGATACTAGATTGATGGGTAAATTTATTGTTATTTATATTTCATTTGGTTTCGGGTGGGTTGATAGAATGCTAGACTTTAATTAGCTGGGAATGTGTGGAAGTTTACGGGTTTCTAATCATGCCTGTTAGTTTGGAAAATCATATGAGTAGGGTTAGAAGTAGTTGTCTACATATATGCTTAGTTGTCTGGTTCTTGAAGATCTTTTCTCTGTTTGCAAAACCTAGGAGTGGTCATATTCATTGGTTACATGGTGATTTTTTAGAGTAATAAACCAGATTTTGAAATGCAAGACACGGTAGACACCCTCAGACGATGGATCAGAAAACCTTGAAAGTGTGTAATTTTTTGTTTTCTGTCACCAAGTATATTAGAGATATGAACAATTTCCTCTCTTCGCTCGCTAAGGTAAGGGATCGTCAAACATTGGATATTGTGCGAAAAAACCTAATTGGTGTCATATATGGTTAAGTGATGCTGAGAGGTATATTCCTCCTTGTTTTATCAATTTGATATATTGAATGTTAACAATAATAATTTCGCCTAGAGATCAAGATAATTGCCTTCCTGACAAGCTTACAAAGTGTTTGTGCTTCAACTGCGTGGTAGTATCCTTCTTTTCTTCCTTTTAAGTATCATTTTAAAAGCAAGAAAACCACTTGCTTGGGGTTTCATTTAATTATTACGAGGTATTATATGTAACTATATATGCAATATTTTCATCTGATTGATTTGAATTTTTCTTTGGCACTATCCTATGTACACTGAGTTGCTCCGGCAACTAACATATATCATCATATGGTTTCATGTAAATCTTTATTCTCATGTTTCCCTTTCTACTATACTAAAACTGGCAGATTTGGGATCCTTGTTTGCTTGCATGTCTTCGCGATATTTTACCTTGATCCAGCTTCATAACCTAAGTTTCTTCTTTAAAATCTCAGGTATACAAATGGATGATGAAACAGCATTGGTTCCGGTTTGATTTCGCCCTTGCAACAAAGCTTGCAGATTTCATGGGTAAGGAGCGAAAATACTCAAAATGTCGTGAAATATTCGATGACATATTAAATCAAGGCAGAGTGCCTACTGAGTTCACCTTTCATGTTTTAATTGTCGCCTATCTTAGTTCTAGCGACGAAAACTGCATTGAACAAGCATGTGGCATTTACAATCGAATGATTCACTTAGGTTGCTATAATCCCCGTCTTAGCTTACATAATTCGCTATTTAAAGCCCTTGTGAGCAAACCAGGTGGTTCATCGAAACACTATCTCAAACACGCAGAGTTTGTTTATCATAATTTGGTCATTTCTGGGTTGGAAGTACATAAGGATATTTATGGTGGTTTAATTTGGCTCCACAGCTACCAAGATAATGTAGATAGAGATAGAATAGCTTTTTTGAGATTAGAAATGAAAGTATCGAGAATTGAAGAAAGTAAAGAGGTTCTTTTGTCTATCTTGAGAGCTTGTTCTAATTTGGGAGATGTTGAAGAAGCTGAAAAAACTTGGCTTAGGATTAACAAGTTTGATGGTTCTATCCCTTCTCAAGCCTTTGTCTATAGAATACGAACTTATGCCAAAGTTGGGGAACCTGTCAAATCTCTTGAAACATTTAGGGAAATGAAGGATCGGTTAGGTTCACCTAGTGTGGTAGCTTATCATAAAATCATAGAGGTGTTTTGCAAAGCTCGAGAGTTAGAACTTGCAGAGTCATTAATGGAAGAGTTCATAGAAAGCGATTTGAAACCCTTAATGCCATCTTTTATCGATATGCTCGACATGTATCTAAGTCTAGATTTACACGAAAAATTTGAGTTTACTTTCTTGCGAAGCATAGAGAAAGGCTGTCCCAATAGAACCATTTACACCATGTACTTAGATTCATTGGTAAAAGAAGGTAAAATTGAGAAAGCCGAGGGGGTTTTCAATGAAATGCTCAACAATGAAGCAATAGGCGTGAATACACGATCGGGCAATACGATTTTGAGAGGCTACTTATCGAATGGAGACTATGAGAAAGCGGTTAAAATTTATTATTTCATGTTGCAAAAGAAGTTTGACATCGAACCGCTGTTGATAGAACAGGTTATTGAAGTATTAAGGTTGAGAAAAAAGGTTGACAAAAAGCCTGTGACTTTGAGCCTTAGCAAGGAACAAAGAGAGATCTTGGTGGGGCTTTTATTGGGTGGATTGCGCGTTGAATCAGATGAAAGTGATAAAAAACATATCATCTCTTTTGAGTTTGATGAGAAACTTCAAACGCATCATCTCTTAAAGAGACACATACACGAACAGTTTCTTGAGTGGTTAGCTTCTCCGAGACAACCAAATTATGGAAATAATGATATACCGAACAAATTTTGTACTATCCCACACACTAATTTTAGTTTTTATGCCGAACAGTTCTGGCCAATCGGTCAACCCGTGGTTCCAAAGTTGATCCATCGTTGGTTGTCACCACGTGCTCTTGCGTATTGGTATTCGTATGGGGGTTATAAAACTTCATCGGGTGATATCTTATTGAAGTTGAGAGGCAGTGAAGAGGGTATCGAGAGGATTGGTAGAGCTTTGAAATCGAAATCATTGGATTTTAGGGTGAAAAAGAAAGGGAGGGTATTTTGGATTGGTTTTATTGGGAGCAGCGCAATGTCGTTTTGGGCTCTTGTAGAGCCTTTTATTTTGGACGTGCTGAGAGATTGTTTAGAAGCTGGCAAAATATCCGTGGGCGATAATTATACATCGGACGCCAATGGTTTTTGAGCAATGCTATGGACACGGAATATCTACACAGATCTGTATACAGATTTTCTTATGTAGCATGCGTTCCAGACCAATCTGTGAACTGATATGTATATAGATCGTTGTAAACAGCCTTAGGTATGAATCGTCCTGTCGGAGTTATTCTTATGACGAAGATCCCACCTGTTAGCTAGCGTACTGATAAAAGTTGGTACTGTATCGTCCTGATTATAAATTTCGTTTAACTGATTTGTGTCGATCCAATTGTTCACGGATGAAGTGTTGGCCCCCGGAGGTACAATCGTACAACTGCAGCACTCTTGTAAAGGGATTATCTGATGTTTGCTTGTAATAACAACTATGGATCACATGTCCACCATGTATTTGGATGTAATATGGAAACATGTCAAAATTTTGTCGGTAGTAACATAATGTATGAATCAGATGCTTACTGTGTTAATAAAGATGCTAATGGCCTTCATCTTCGGTTTCTATTTTAATCCGTTGCATTTTGATTTATGTGAAGACGGAATGGGAACTTGTGCATACAAAATTTGTCTGAGGCACTCTCATGAAGGGAAATTCGTCTTGTTCTGCTTTTCTTCCAATAATAGAATAATGGAAACTTTTCCCCATCTCCATAATAACGATGATAATAATATAGTGTAATAGTAATATGCGGAAGGACACTAGATTAGTTAAAAAGTACTATGAATATACATATTTTATGCTGATTTGTTGAAGACATTGCAATTTTGAAGTAAATAATTCAATAAGGTGAGCACAAAAGTTTCAAACTTACAAGTTCTTATTAGTTAATGAACACAGCAAGAAAGGTTATAAGTTTTAATTTCCGACTAAAACAATCAGAACAATAACTAGACCCAAATTGCAGATGCGTCCCATTAAAATTTGATATACCATTATAGGTGTAGGTTACAATTTATATTTCTTTTCTGAAAGGATTAACAAATAGGCCTATAAGCAACAAAGGGTTATAACTTATAAGTCATAAATTTTATCAATCAGAACAATAACTAGACCTAAATCGTAGATGCGTTATAACAAATTTTGAAATAGTATTATATCTGTAGAATAGAACTTTTATATTTTTCCCTGACAGAACTGACAAGAAGGCCTATTAGCTCAGCTGGTTAGAGCGTCGTGCTAATAACGCGAAGGTCGCAGGTTCGAGACCTGCATGGGCCATTTCTTATATTTTATTTCTTTTATAAATAAACCTTTTAAATGATTGCACCACATCTCCAAGATTTTTACTTAATTCATAAAATGTCACCATGTTTTGACAAATAAAACGATACTCACCGATCATTCGTACCATTACTTTCTAGTTGGGGTTCAATTGTAACTTGTAAGGTTTTATATATGCAATAGTCCTTTTCATAATTTTTCTGTCATATTCATTTAAATAATGATTCATAAGATTTCATAAAAGCCAACAAAAAACATGCATTCAACACTTTTTATCAACTAGCAGCAAAATATCTTAAAATTTACACATGTATCTGATTTTTAAGGTTTTGTAATGTAGTAAATATACTATTATCATGATCAAATTCTTCGACCTTGAGTTGGTTTACAAATCCTCTCCATCTCGATAATGCTTATTCATTCTACCTGTCAGTCAGTTGTTGCTTGATAGATAGATATAGATAGACAAACACATGCAATTATGCAAAGAGCTACTCAGAGGTTACGATAACAATATCGTCTAGTGGGAAATTTATATATGCATATGACCCTTAAATTAAAAATACTACTCCTAAAGTCCAATTGGTTGTGTAAGAGTTTGTTTTGAATAGCTAGCCCTGCCTAGTCACAAAAAGTTATAAAAAAGATAATCATATTTAATCAACTTTATGACGTTTAAGATAAAAATTGAACAGATTAGCTGTTGAAAACTTATTCAATTATAACTACATGTCTATTTGGGCATCTAACAGTTTAAAAAGATAAAATAAATTTATTTTCTAAAACAACAAATTGGCCTATTAGCTCAGCTGGTTAGAGCGTCGTGCTAATAACGCGAAGGTCGCAGGTTCGAGACCTGCATGGGCCAACTTTTATTTTTCCGTTGATGTTTTAAAATTTAATATTAAACATTAAAAAAACTTATTTGTTCCCATGAGAAAATACAAACCTACTATATATAACAAAAGCTTGTTTTTTATGCATTTTTTAAAAACAATTTATGCATTTACTTATGAATTTCCAAAAAAAAAAACATTTTTCGAAATTAATTAATAATTTTCGATAATTTTGACATGATTTTTTTCCTTACCATGAAAATAAGATCACTTTGAGGTGTTGGTTGGATTAAGGAGTAAAATAGAATAGAATGGTAATCAATATATGACTTACAACATGTCAACAACAACGATAAGTGGATAACCAAAATGATAAAAAATGTATTTTAATTTAGCCGTCGTTTCGAAAACCGCAATCCAAACCTTTAAACAAACAAACAAACAAACATGCTCTAAAATAGATAGAAAAGAAAAAAGAAAGAAATTTTTGAGGGTAGGTTATGTTTATATTCAAATGTAAAAAGAGTTTATTTTAAAATTGAAAAAACAAGTAGTGGTTATTTTCTTAAAAGTTAAAATAAAGGAACGCTATATATAATGCCCGCTCATATTTTTGCTCCATAAATAACTAGTCACTGAGACTACAGAATTATAAATAAATAAATAAAAACTAGTCACTGAAAAAAATGTCCAACCCCGCCGTCGCCGTCGCCGTCGCACCCACCTCCTCCACCGCCTCCGTCCACCTGGTCGACAAAGCAATGGCGATACTAAACCGTCACGATTTAATCCACCTCGAGAAACTCGCACCGCACTTCACCTCAAAACTCGGTTCGACTCTCCTAATCCGCAACCAATCGCACAAAGCCCTAACCGTGAAGTTCATCAATTGGGCCCAAACACGCCCCTTCTTCGACCACAATTGTGTATCTATCTCTCTACATATACTTACAACCCACAAGCTGTATTTATCTGCGCAGTCTCTTGCCGAGGGCCTCGCGTTACGGACCCCTGATGACGTGTCTGGTGATTGTTTTTTGTTTCCGCTTTGCTTTAATCTTTTATTAAGTTATGTTTGGATTTGACCATTTATTTGGGAAATTAGAGTAAGGGTAGTGAATAAGTATTGGTATTATGTCTGTTTTAATTTAAGGCATTTTCTTTGTGTTTTTTTTTTTTGCTTTATATTCTAAGACTGATATTTAGCTTGATCACAGCCTCCGTTAACGTGTCATGTGATTTTTTGGTTTTCTGTTTTTTTTGCTTATTTTGTGTTCCGCTTTGTTTTTTTTTTTTTTTTTTATCTTTTATTAATTTATGTTTGGATTTGTCTGGGAAATTAGAGTAGGGTAGTAAACAAGTAATGGTATTTTGGGTGTTTTCATTTTAAGCAGTTTCTTTGTGTGTTTTTTGTTATAGTCTAAGACTGATATTTAGCTGATCCAAACTTCCGATAACAATGTTTCAGGTGATTGTTTTGTGTTTCCAGTTTTCGTTTATTCATATTTCGATTTGTCTGGAAAAGATAGAGTGGACTTAGAGTCGTAAACAAATATTGGTATATTGGGTTTGGGCTTTTTCATTTAAGGCATTTTATTTGTGTTGTTTTGCTTATTGTCTAAGACTGGTATTTAGTTAATCAGAACCTCCGATAACGTGTCAGGTGTTTTTTGTGTTTCCGCTTTTTGCGTAGTATATAATTTTATGTTTGGATTTGTCCGGAAAATAGAATTCGTGTTCCGATACTGTAGTACCTAGTGCTAGTCTGTTTACTAGTATTCTTTTTTATTTTATGTTTTAATGTGTTTGAGAAATAGATAACAAAATGGTGTTGACTGTTCTTTGCATTTTAGTATTGTTTGTACCTTTTAAGCTCTGTATTTTATTTTTGAAGTTGAAATGTTTACTGGATTTCGTTAAGTTTGCGTAAATGCAAGCAAATGAAAAGATTCTGTTTTTATTGTGTCTGGTCAATTAATGTTTCGGAGCTGTAAACAAACTTGTCATGTTGTTTTAACTTTTAGATCCATTTTGTTTACGCAGTATTAGATGCTCCAATTAGCTTAGCTGTTTCTTTTTGCTTACTCTGCCGTTTTAAATGGGTTGGTCCGATTCTAAGTGTTACTATTTCATTTTAAATTTTTTAATATCTGTGGACAAGCTGATTATACCCTTATTAACTGTATCAGATGAGTTGGCTTATTTCTGTAAATACTGCTGCCTAACAAACCCTTTTTGTATGAATTTCTCAGAAGGCTAGGGTATGAGTAAGAAATTATGCAATTGTAATTCTGCTACCGCAGGTTTAGCATCTTAAATGTAAATTGCTTATACGATAGCCATTTTAATATATTTCACATGACTAAAATTGCTGTTACTGTTATCGAACTGACTTAGGCTTTGTCAGGTGAATTCGTCTTCAACTGCTTGAAACAAACTTATCATGTATGCAACTCGAGTTCGGCTGTTTTTGACCTCGTGGTAAAATCGTATTCGAAACTGTTAATGATTGATAGGGCTAAACACACTATCAACTTAGCTAAATTGAGTGGATTTATGCCTACCGTATTGTCTTATAATGCCGTCATAGATGCTGTAATTAGGTCTGGTGGGTGTTTGGAGACGGGGTTCAAATTATTTGACGAAATGGTGAAATGTGGCATTTCGCCGAATGCGTATACATATAATATTCTGATTCGGGGTTGCTGTGGTAGTAAGCAATTGGATAAGGCTTTAAAGTTGTTGGCCGAGATGGAGAAAAATGAGTGTTATCCAAATGTGGTTACTTTTAATACGTTGATTGATGCATATTGTAAGATGGGCAAAATCGATGATGCTTTTAGAGTTTTTAAATCATTATCTTATAAGGGTTTGGAGCCGAATTTGATTTCTTACAACGTGATTCTCAACGGGTTATGCAGAGAGGGGAGGATGAGAGAGACAGGGGAGGTTCTTAACGAGCTGAGGTGGAAGGGTTTAGTACCGAATGAGGTGACATATAATACCCTCGTTAATGGGTGTTGTAAAGAAGGGAATTTACACCAAGCACTCGTTTTGCACAATGAAATGGTGAGTAATGGGCTTTCTCCGAACGTAGTAACTTACACGTCGTTAATTAGTAGTATGTGTAAAGCTGGAAATATGAATAGAGCTATGGAGTTTTTCAATCAAATGTGTTTTAGAGGTCTTGTACCGAATGAGAGAACGTATACGACACTAGTTGATGGGTTTTCCCAACAAGGGTATGTAAACGAAGCTTCTAGGGTTTTGAATGAAATGACTGAAAAGGGATTTTCACCTTCTCTTGTAACTTATAATGCAATAATTAACGGGCATTGTATATCAGGAAAGATGGAAGAGGCTTTGGAGATTATCGAAGATATGAGCAAGAAGGGACTAATCCCCGATGTTGTGAGTTATAGTACAATTATATCCGGGTTTTGCAAAAATCACGAGTTAGATAGAGCTTTTCGACTGAAAAATGAGATGATAGAGAAGGGTATTTCACCAGATGCTGTCACTTATTCATCACTTATTCAAGGTCTTTGTCAACAGAAAAACCTTAGCGAAGCTTGCGATCTTTTTCAAGAAATGTGGGGAATTAATCTTCCACCCGATGAATATACGTATACTACACTTATGAATGCTTTTTGTGTAGAAGGCGATCTTAAAAGTGCTCTTAATCTACATGATGAGATGATAAGTAAAGGTTTTCTACCCGATGTTGTGACTTATACCGTATTGATAAACGGGCTTAGCAAGCAAGCTAGGACAAAGGAAGCAAAGCAACTATTATTTAAGTTATATTATGACGATGCTATTCCAAATGTTGTCGCTTACGATACACTAATAGAACACTGTTCTGATATAGAAATTCGAAGTGTGGTGGGTCTTATGAAGGGGTTTTGCATGAAGGGTTTGATGAAAGAAGCAGATCGTGTTTTTGAATCTTTGACCCAGAGGAATTTCAAACCTGACGAATCCGTGTATAACGTAATTATACACGGTCACTGTAGGGGTGGAAGTTTGCAAAAGGCGTTTGGTCTGTATCTAGAAATGGTAAATAATGGATTTGTTCCTCATACAGTGACTGTACTAGCTTTAATTAAAGAACTTTTCAACGAGGGAAAAAATGAAGAGTTGAGTTTAGTATTAGAGAACACACTGCGAAGCTGTAAGCTTACTGAAGCTGAGGTTGCAAAAGTACTTGTTGAAGTGAACCATAAAGAAGGGAATATGAATGTAGTATTTGATGTTCTTACTGAAATGGCTAAGGATGGGCTTCTACCAAATAGTGGGTGAAATATTAAATAATAATGGGATGAGGCTGAGCAGTGCGCGTATGTCATTTTCGGATAGAAGGTAAGAGTGGCATGGTAGTAAAGTCACTCTTTCTAGCACAGACTAATTTGGAGAAAGCTGAAAGATCTGCTATGACGGTGTGTTGACAGTTGACTATGAACTGGCCATGACGGTGTGTTGACAGGTAATTCTATTGGTTTTGTTTTCAAGCAGATTTAGATGCTTTATGTATATCGTCTAGTTGGCTAGCTTATGAGTGATTGTTTGGTTGTAGCTTTTAAGCTAGTACTTTTGGGCATTTGCTGTATTCATTTGGTTGACTGGCTTGAAACCAAAGGGCGTTTATTTTTCTGGCATAGAAAGACTACAAACTTTCAGTTGAATGAAAAGTTTTTCTTAGTCTATGTGGCAGTTTATATTCTTAACAACGTAACAAGTTCTCGAGTCAACGTGAACACGTTGTATATTGTCTGCAGTAACTTTATGATAATTATTACTCAAAATTGTTGATATCTTGGATATTGATTTTAATTCGGAACCTGTAGAACATTTCTTTTTCCTGTTATACATCTCAATATCCCATCTTGTTTTCTCGATTGCAGATTTAATTCGAGGTGGGAAACTACTATACCATTTATCAGGGAACCACCAATGGCGACATCATAGTTCATATGCACCCGCGAGAATAAATTTTTACGAGAAACGCATAATGAATATGACCTGGATTATTCTGAATGGATGCAGGAAGGCATTTGATTCGACAGTTCATATCTGTACTCTCTATTCTTCATAGATATATGGCATCATTGATAAAGCATACCGAGTTCTTTCATAATCTATGATAAAACGAAAGCCCCTGCTATTTTACTTGGGGGATACTTGTGCACTAGAATTCTATCGGGCTTTATACCAAATGTTGGTTTTTTTCCGTTGTCCTTTGCAGTGCTTACTGCTTAGTAGTGATATTCTAGACACGGCCATGAAATTATAACTTTTATCATGCTCAATACCAAATTTTGGTCCCACCAAGTTGCAGTTATTCCCCTCAGTAGCACATGGAAATGTGAGATATTAACAGCAAAGCTTATGTCTAACTGGAACACTCCAAACCACACTCTTAAGGGGTCATAACGAAATTGTCGTATAGAATTGATGTCGTGGGAAATGTGTAATGAACTTGTCATTCGCTCAACGGCAACATTATTGTGAACTGTGAACCTATGTTGGGTTAACCTATGGGTGTGATATTATTAATCAAACGATTGCGTATAAATTATTGAAAATGGACGGTGTTCTTTTGTAAACATTTTGCAGAGCATAGAGTTTCCAATAATTTTGTTTGAACATCTCATAGCAGTATTAGAAGTAAAACATATGAAAATTCAGTAAGTTTATGGACTATGAACCAAAAATCGGTGAATAAAACCCTTCATGATCAGTTTGAAAAGTTGCAGAAAAATATATTGACCTCATTTGGACACGATGTAAATAAGAACCAAACTCAATAAGTCCAATTCGATTCATGTCCTTGTAGCATTCCAATATTACAAGACAGCATCGACTACATTACCAGACTCTTTAACAGATTTACATTATTCAACCTCAAAAAAGATTTACATACTTCATTCATAGAGGAATTACACGCAATTACCTATTTAACTCGAAGTTTGGTAAAACCGCAGTTCAGTCTACTCATTACGCAGAAGACCCCAGTAAGAAGAAAAGCCCATATCTTAGTGATCGCTAATTAATCAAAAGTAAAGCTACAACAATCAACGCAAAAAAAAATCGCTTTCTTCAATGACACAATCCTGGCATCATCTCGAAATGCGTTGATACAAATCATCAGCCAATGCCTGCCTCAAACTCTCCCCATAGAAACGAGAAGTCTGCTCGCTCTCCACACACCTCGCCACATCACCACTCCTCTCATTCTCTTTCCATACCTCTGGCTCTGGCTCCCTTGCGATCTGACACAAATTATGCAATACACAACAAGCCACAATAGTTTGTGGGGCATGGTTCAAATCCGCATTCAAATCCTGCAATATCTTCCACCTTCCTTTCAAAAGCCCAATAGCCTCTTCCACCACTCTCCTCCCCTTCATTAATGCTGCATCGAATTCTTTTTCTGCGGGGGTCATTGGTCTCCCGAAAGGGGTGAGCAAAAAGGAGAGGAGAGGGTAATCAGAACCACCGATTATGTAAGGCCTCACGTGTTGTCCTCTCACGTTAACAACTTTGTCCCATATGATATCTCCGGTGGTTAGACGGTGGTATAGAAGACTATCTCTAAGATGGGTCGCATTGTCGGATCCACCTGGCGCTTTTACACATACGTCCCAGAATATCTTCTTGTGGTCTGCTACAACCTGGCATTGTTTGTAAAATAAAGTCAGCAAAAAAGACCGCAACTTAAATTTACATAGTACAAGAATACTAGTGAAAAAAAGGAATACACAAAAGGAGAACATTTTACTTTTTACAATGCTGGGTAAAAATCATCACTGAAACATGGATATTAGTGTTTGATCTTTTTGTTGGTGAAAGACAATTGTTCCAGATCAACTCACCTATAGAAACAAGCAACCATACTATACAGTTGATGTATGCATACTTCCATGTCTACAGTCTACACTATGAGCATAGCCTATATAAGTTCAATATGCGCGAAAAGGACATTCATTTCCAAGTCATAAACAACTAGTCCAGTCCAATCCACTGCGTTTTTCCAACTATTTTTTGTTCAAAATTACACTTCGAAATAGTTCTGCGCAAGTTATGAGAACAATCGGTTCCAGTGGAGAAAAATGACTACATCTCTACTTCTTAAACTAGTAAATCCTAATAAACATCCTCTGATCACGACTTAAACTGGCCAAATAAACGTCTTTTATGTACTAGCATATGACCAAACATAAAAATCTCTAAAAAGAACTAAAAAGCTCCTATCTAGATACATATTATCAACCTTGCTGCGATTGAATATTTTACTATACGACCTAAAGAAAGAGCGTGAAAAGGACTGATTGGTTCATGTCCGTTGTATAGACATATCTTTCTACATAAACATTTCAGTCAAAAATTTAGTCTGCTGACTACCAGTGCGAGAACTACCATCCACTCTATGATAACTTGTCCTGGCGAATAAATAGCCCTTGTACTTAAAAGAGACAAGAGACGGTAAGTGTTTTTTTTTTACTTTTACCCAAAAAAAACTACTTTTGCAAGGCTAAGACTTAAAACTGGTATCCTCATAAGCTATAATACATTTTAAGTGACCTAAAGTAGCTAAATCAGACGGCAATCTATCAAGATCACTGTTTCTAAATTTTTGCTTCCAAGCGAAGCGAAAACCCCTGCGTTAGAGTAGTTCTTACAAAAACACTTAAGTTACGTTTTTGTTTTGTGAAAAACTTGATCAAAATAGCTAATTTGAACATTCACTTAAAATCGATAAAATTCAGTTTTAACTATTAGCGAATGAAATCAATTCAAATCTTACGCTTTTTACACTTTTTGGCATAGCTCTTGCAAAAAAAAAATTATCCATGCTTTCACTTTTCAGAAATTTGAATAATAACAAAATATAGACAAAAATCCAATTTTAACAATTAGCTGATAAAACCAATCCAAATCAACTAAAATGCTTACGCTTTTACGCTTAAATTTAATCCAAATCAATTTCAAACTTATGCTTAAACTTTCAGAGTAGCTTTTATAAAAACGCTTTAGCTACGCCTTCATTTTTTTTTAAACATTGATCAAATAGCTACTACTTTGAACAATCACATAAAATAAATAAAATCTAGTCTTAACAATTAAGTTGTAAAATTATCCAAATTAACTATATTTGTCATTTTTTTCTAACAGGTATCAGTACGTTAGAGGTTTTACCTGTAGAGCCAAAGCAGGGTGTCCTAATTAACGAGCTATATATAGTATTTACATAAATACACACAGATTTAAGATAACTGTAGAAGCAAAGCAGGGTATCTGTGTTGCCACTGCCTTAATCCCTCGTCGCCGCTAAAAAAAAAAAAACTCTTCTTAACTAAATGGCTTTCACTTTTAATCTTCTATTTATTCCCTGTTATACTCATATCATACACACTGCTGCATTTAATCTACTTTATCACTTCACAGATAGGCCAACGCCAACCGACTCATAAATCATAACTGACCGTATTTATAAATCAAATTAAAAGAGCATAAAATAACTATACACAGTACACGCTGTTGCATTTACACTGCTTTATAACTTCACAAATAAGTCAACGCCAACGGACTCATAAATCATAACTGACCATAATTATAAATCAAATAAAAAGAGCGTGAAGTTACTCTACACAGTGATTAAAGCAGTTTCAGCAATGAGTGTTACTAATAAACAAGACACAGTCTATATTTTTACATACATACAGATTTAAGATGCATTCTATACTTACTAATTTACACGCATGCTTATATATACACAGATTTAAGATACCATATACGGAGTCTACATTTACATATATATACACATACATATACACTGTATACGTACATTTTTAGAATGCTAAGTTTACATCCCAAAATTGCACGTATCCCCAAAATTCCTATATAACTACATACATGCATAAGTCTGCTAATAATCCCGTTCATAAACAAACTCGTATTTGGCTCGTTAAAGTCTCGACTTTTGTTCGTTCATCTATAAATAAACCGTGTCTGAATAAAAATATAGGGCTCATTTACTAAACGAGCCGAGTTTGAGTTTGTTTCTTTAGGGTCCTCACGAGCCTGAACAATCATTATTACACACACACACACAGTCACAGACATCACCCCATCATAGATTTTAAAATACCTGAAGAAGCAGGGCAGGGTATCCGTACTGGCGGTGCCTCAACCCGTCATCCTTTGACCTCACTCTAATTGCGGCCCCCGCCACCGCCCCACAAACATTCGGCAGCTCCGTAATCCCCTGAAACTCTGCAGTATTTTCCACAATCCTCCTCCTACTCACCGGAATTTGAATAAACTCCGCATACAACTTCGTCGCAATAACCCTGGTGTAATGGTCTCAGTACAGATTCAATAAAATTTAGAAAAAAAGGAATTGATGAATTCAATCAGAGATTAAAATACAGGATATTTTTGATACCCAAACTGTTACAATACACACATTTTAGCTATGTTTGGTAATATGTTTTTTGGTCAAAATTCAGATTTTAAAAATCTGTTTTAAGGAATCCACTCAAATTCGAATTTTTAAAAAAATCTGGATTTCTTGAGCTTTTTTAGCCTAAAAATCAGATTGTTAGAAGCTAAATAATATGAGTGTCCAAACACCCACAGATTTTTAAAATCAACTAAAAAAATATGTTGCCAAACGGACCCTAAGTCGCAGTTACATAGCAGTTTATTAAATCTGTACCGTTGATTAATAAGAGGTATCCTAATACTAACACATAAAGATTAATCACGTCTATTAGTCATCCACTATTATGATTAAAGCAATGCATACAGAATAATAGTACATATCACAAATACGAGAACTCGCTTAAGAGAGTAGTAATATCACACACACCTGGTGACCATGTTGGTGATCTTCGAGACGAGGTAAGGGTCGAGGGAGTAACGCTCGGCTAGGGTTTTAGCAGAGTGGCCTCGGGCAAGGCGTAGGAGGACGATAGAGAGGGCGTAGTCAGGGGGTAGAGAGAGGTTGGACTGCGTTATATAGGGCTTCAGCTTCTGGGCAATAGTGGTGAAGAGGGGGAAGGAGAGGGAGTAGAGGGATCGGAAGGACAGGTCTCGGGTGGGAGAAGGTAGAGAGAGGGTGCGGAATGAGGAGAGAGAACACGGAGGGGTGATGCTATTACTATTATTATTATTATTGAAGGGGAGTGGTTTATGGGGTTTTGAGTTTGTGGTGATGTGAGAGAGGATTGAGGAGAGGGTGAAGAGGAGGAGAGGGGCGGAGGAGGTAGAGAGAGAGACAGAAGAGGAGAGAGAGGTGGCGGTGGTGGCGGTGGCGGTGGAGGTGGGGTTTTGGAATTGGAGGAGGTTTGTTAGGAGTAAAAGGAGGGTTTCTTCATCGTCTTCCTCCATTCTTGTTGTTGTTTTTGAGCTCTCTCTCTCTAAGAATTGAATTGGAGATGATGATGATGGGTTGGTTTTAGTGAACAAGTATGGAGTGTTAGTTTCTGTGATTGTTCGATTTGGTCCTTTAACTGTTGATTCTTACCGTATTGGTCTCGAAATAGAGGGAATATTATAAAAATATACGACTTGTATGTGGGTTAACTTACTCGTCTTTTCATGAGGTCGTCAATTTGTTATTATAAAAGTTGAAGTTGGTATCTGTTTGGTTAATCAGACGATATGAGAAGGTTATTTCCGATTTCCCCTGTTTTAGTGTTTGTATGATTTATTCCTCGTTTCAATGTTTCATGTATTAGCGCGGGTGGAACTTGTCTTATAAGTTGGGTTTGATGATTTGGTTGAGTTTTTAGCACTGATTTGTGTGGGTGAGCAATGATGGATTAGACCACTCGGTTATCTTCCTAGAGTTCATTTCGTCGGCACGACCTGACACTTTGTTAAATTTGCCTTTTTTTTCGACTTGTCGTTCAGACTGCCTCATTCAACGACAGTGACAATTGAGATAAGTTATATTTTTGCTTACGTTTTTTTATGTTGATTTTGTTGGATAAAACTTTGTTTTATGGTTTTGAATGCAATTAAAATTGTGAGTTTCAAAACTTAATTACCCCATTAAGTGTGGCTCTTTATTGGAAAAAAAAGAGTTACATAATAAAATGCATAAAATGGTGGTTTCCAACCATTTTTTCTGATAGATTTTTCAATAAGATTTTATGAGAAATAAAATACATGACATATACACATTCACACACATACACATGCATACATATATAGAGAGAGTACCGCACCACCAACGGCCCGACCGTGGCTCGGTGCCGTTTCCACCGAGTCACATGTGATAGACGTTGTACCTTGGGAACGAAGTGCCCCATGTAGCCAGAAGCAGAGGTGGCGGGGCAAATATCGTTTAAGGGAAACTGCTTGCAGTTACCTCGTCTCGGACTTTAGTCCATTTCGGTATCATTTACATTATTTTATTTTACGTTAATTCTTGTAATTGATAATTATATATTTGAGGAAACCATTTTCTGTTTATTTGTCCATTTCTTTTCCGTAGAAATTATTGTGTTTATTTACAACGTACCCAACAATCTTAAACGATCTTTGTTTTATGTTTGGTACGTTAATACAATAATTTTGGTGTTTGGATAAACAGAAAATTATTTCCGTGGCTAAGACAGTTCTTTGGAAAAATGATTTTCTAATAAACATTGATTTTAAGAAATTGGTGTTTCCGGTTGAATTGTCGAAAGCGTTTTGTCTTTGCTTTACCTTATTTGGGGTTTTTGTGAAAATCTTTTTTTTCCGGGTTTAAATCGACTCATATGTGTTTCGATGCATTTTTTTTTATATACATGCATGTTTGTTTTGACTTTTGTGTAGAAGTTTATATGAATGCATTGTGTATACACGTGGACGTTTTATTTTTGATTTTGCCATGTACGGTAGAATTGTGATAGACTATATAATGAGACGATAGTTTTAATTTATATTATGGTTTTTGGATTGAACTACTAGCAATTTTGTTATGTAGTTAATAAGCTTAATCTATGAATATCTGGGCATTATTACTTTTCCCCTAACTATCATGTTTACGAAATTTGAATGTTTGTCTGGTGAATTGATGATAATTCCAAAGGGGAGTATATTTTTAATTTGTAAACGGAACTCTATAAGGATATAATTTTGTTAATGTTCTTCATGGTTGGATTTGAGGTCACCTGACGTGTGTAAACTTTTATTTATGCTATTTGCTTTAGTTTATACAGACGGTATTTTTATTTTTACATAGGCATGATTGTATATTAAATTACTTGTAACTTTGTGCAAGGATGATTTGATAAACATGTGTGTCTACTAGGCTAAAGGCCATAGACTGTAGTTGTCATCTCATATGATCTATTTGTTTAAAATATGATCTGTCATGTGTAAAGTTGTATAAACTTGAGAGTTTTGGTTAGACTATATTATTATATTGTCCTTTAACGGAGTTGTGGTATCTGTTATTGTGTGTTACCAAGGGTGGAAAACATTTTAATATGTTCATGTTATCATGTTTTTGAATTTTTTAGAAGTTGCTCCTGGAATGTTTAATTTGTTCCTATAACCCGTGCTTCTAAGGGATCACAGTTTGAGAGTAATATGCTTACATGGTTTATATGGTTGATTTGTTCAATTTGTTCAGTGGCCTTAAAACAATTAGTTACAGATTTGTTATTGATTTGGAGTTTCAATAGTTTTGTAACTGTTTATAGGAAATTCAATACCATATTGATTGCCTTTATTGACGGTTTATTATGAAACCGTTTCGGAGTGTTACTATTATTATCTGGATTTTTTATTTATTTATTTATAGTAGTAATGGAGTTATTGTCATTTATTAGAATATAAATGAAACGGTATTATTAAGGTATACGTTTCATGGTGGTGATTATTCGAAACAGTTCTAGTAAAAGCCATTAAATTGGGGATTACGACAGAACTGGTTTCGATATAGTTCTTGTAAAACCATTTTCTGATTTTTCAGAATTTGGGGCTTACGACAGAACTGATTGAATTCTGAGATTGTTCTGTGTAAAATCAGATTTATCTGGTGTTTACGGCTGAATAAATCTTTCAGAATTTGATAATCTTTTTCGGGAATGAACTAGAATACTCTTGCAAAATCAGTTTCTTGAAACCATGCGTGGTTATAGAAATTTGGTGTTTGCGAAGGAGGAGTTTTAGTTTCATTTTTCGAAATTAGATTGTGCGTGTTTGTTATTTGAGATAACAAACAGTTTCCTACGGGAAATGTCCGGAACACAGTGGGTGCTGGAACTGACCAGAACATCGTGGGTGTCGGTGTAACTCCTATTAATTTTGCATGAGTGTATATTAATGACGGAGGTTACAAATTTGAAACCACAATTATTAAAACCACTAATGTGGTGATATAATGGGTGATATCCTTATTAATTATGATTTATTGCAATTTAATTTGGAGGGTTACAAAATTTATAACGGTAATCATTAATAAGATTAATGACGAGTATTTATAACTTCTTATTAATTGTGATTAATCGCAATTTAATTTGGAGAGTTATAAATTATGGTAACGACAGTTATTGTTGACATTTATGGAGAGCTTTATTAGCTAACTACGAATTGCAATGACGAGTCGGTTACTTATTTGGATGAAAGGTTATTTAATAACCAATTTTGTTCATCTAAGAGCAAATAATTTGATGATTAAACAAATTATAAATGGCCGTTGAGTTTTATTTTAATAATAAACAAATATCGGCTAATTTATTATTTGTTAAAATATTATCTTATTAATTTGCTGAAAGAACATTTAATATTTTGTTGAAATTAACATCTTATTTATTTGTTGGAAAAACATTTAATAATTTGTTGAAATAACATATTATTAATTTGTTAGTAAAACATATTGTGAATATGTTGAGCTTGCTATTATTGAGAATAATAATTTAGTAATATTATATTACTATTATTGGGGGAGAACCCCGAGGGTCCCACAAATGTGGGGGTAACCCCGTCGATCATGTAGATCGAGAATCTAAACGTATCCCAAAGCGCCTACGGGCGAGTGAGAGAATACCTAACGGTTCAGTGGTATAGGACTTAAAACGTCTAAAATAAATGATATTCTTCATTTACCATCTTGAAACCGATTAAGTTTCTCTATAACATTGTGCATGTTCTGAGTGAGAACAAAGGGAATGCTCGAACTGTGGGGGCGTTAATGTGTAGAAACGTTTGGAAATTCACTAACAAGTGCAAGCATACAAATCTGAATCATGACTAGTGGTTTTTGAAACCTAAAGGCCAGTAGCCTTTCGGTAGCCAAAACACTAGGATCAAATTGTGATAAGTTTGCTTGTTTGTGGCAATACATGAGTGACTATTTGTTCAAAATGAGTATTTTAGTCGATACTCTTGTGGTCAATAATGACATGTTGAATTATTCAACCAAGTCACTGATTTGACATGATATAGTAGGTGATGAAAATATAAAAGTTTAAATGTTTTATTTTTCTAAATCTATTATTTAAATTGAAACACAAATATGAGTTTGTATTTGAAGCAATGTATTGCTAAGTCTTCAGTTCGAAGTTTCGAACGGAGTACATAACCAAATGGTTCGATGCATTTGAGATGAGTGAAAAACCAAGAAGGGTTTAAAATATATTTCCTCAATTTATTGATGGATGTATTAAACACTGATATGTCTACTTGATGAGAAGTGAAGATAAATCAGTCGAGATATTCATTCAAGTAAGAATGAATACGTGAATTCTATTGTTGAGGATTAAGGCTTGTCAGAAAACATGTTTAATCATGGGTGTTCTGTTGTGTTAATATACCGACTTTAATCCAATGATTAAGTGTTAATCATTAAATGATAGACTAATTTTGGAAATGTTAGATATTGTCTAACTAGTTCCGAAATGGTATATTCACATGGATATGAATACATGATCAGTGTGATTGAAACGGTGAATATGAGACACCGTTCACATAATTGTGTTGATGGGATGACACCAATCGTTAAAGAACGACTAATTATGCTCTCGAGCAAAATATAGTTCTTAAACGATGATTATCATGTTGATAAGTTCAGGATTAAACTCTGAATTTGTACGGGAAGTGAGCTTTCCGCAAGCTATGTGTTCAACAAACTATCGCTTAGGAAGTTGGACCAAATAGTCAGAATTATAGAAGGCATGGTGCCTGACTATAAGTTCGTGAAAGTTTCGTACTACCTAAGAAAGGTCTCAATCTTGTTCCTTGAAGGATTTGGATAGGATCGAAAATGGTAGATTGTGTGTTCATCGGATAATCACAAAATATAGTGTTGATCGGTCTCTAGTGCATAAGTCAGATGACTTTAAGGTGCATATAGAGTTCTATGTCCGAGAAGCATATTTTCTAAAAGAGAAGCTTTCCTGTAAAAACTCTAACGCCTGGCGAGTGTGATCAATACGTTGAGGGTTCAAAGCATTATGCTACCCAAGACAAGTGAACACTCAAACGGTGCTGGAAAAGTGGGAAAGTGAATCTTGTAAGGAAGATGAAGTGCCTCGGTATGGTAAAAGGGTAAGTAATGAAACTTCATTTGTCCCTTGACCTTCTTGAGTCAAGGTGAATCGACGATATTGAAATAATCAATGTTATCCATATAATGTGTATATGGGAAGATGCCATCAACAATGAGGTTGATAGGCACGTGAGAAATAAAGTCAATTACTTTAAGTAAACTGACGGTTTTGATAATTTTTAACGTCTATATTCTAATCTCTATAAAAAGGGCGCATCATTAATTAATGAGAACATGTGTTTTATAAATGGAGATATAGAGAATTAGGAACAACCCATTGGGTCGTGGTTCCGTGTAAAGTAAGCCAAGGTGCGAAAACTTGTTAAGTCGTTATATGGACTAAAACAAACACCTAACTTATCATAGGTAGTCTCTTGTGCGTCAAGAACTGCACTAGACCAGTTATAGCCAACTCAGTGAGCAGACTCAGTAAGTTTGCCAATGAGGCTTCTCAGATACATGAGGTATACTGCCAATCATGAACTGCATTATACGAGATGTCCAAAATGTTTGGAGGGTATTTAGATACCAAGTGTATCTCGAACTTTAACAGTACAAGGTCCATTAGTGGATATGTTTGTACTTAAAGAGGTTGCAGTCTTATGGAGGTCTGTAAAATAGACCTGCATAGTTGGAGAAACTGTAGAGTTAGAATTCATAACGTTGAATCAAGATACAGAAGAGGCAGATTGGCTGAGAAGTCTTGGGAGGTATTCCAAGTGGCCAAAATCTGTTCCCGCAATAAACGTGTACTGCTGCAGTCAGTCAGTTATTAAACAGGATCAGAATAATTTGTATAATGGAAAGTCCCGACAAAGTCATGACATATTCGTCGGAGACACAAATCCGTAAGAGGATTTGCTAGCAAAATTGTGGTATCCATAGAGTTTGCAAGGTCTAAGGATAATAATGCGGATCCATATACAAAATGCTTGACTCGTGGAGGAGTCGGAGCATCATCGAGGGAAATGGGATTTGAAGCCCAATAAATTGGAAACCTTCACATAAGCTACCCAACCTGTACTGGAAATTTCAGTCTCAGGTTCAATGGGAAAACTGAACTGTGCGGGTTACCGAACAAAGCACTCGAGAACATAAGTTCTCAGCCCATTTCTATGATGAAAGAGTGATAGACCTGTACCATTTTAAGGGTGAGCATGAGGCTCTTAATGAATCAAGTATCTCGAAGGTCGAGTGGGGTGAGTCAGGACACCCTTGACTTGAAAATCACCTATAACGAGTGTGTATGGCCGATACTATGTGATGATCTACGGCTAAATCACTAGAGCACTCGGTTGAATTTGCCAAGGCAGTCCAGGGCCAAATATGGACAACAACCAAAGGGCTTAGTAAGTGGTGTAGAGAGGACACTGTGTGAGTATTACCCTGGTATGCACAAACGCTAAAGGGTTCAAGGCTTTAAGGCTACCCAATAGTAGCATATCAGATTTTACATCACTATGGCAGGTTCTCTCGATTGTATTTAGTTGCACATTGCATGTTTTATAATTGCATTCATGTGGGGGATTGTTGGATAAAACTTTGTTTTATGGTTTTGAATGCAATTAAAATTGTGAGTTTCAAAACTTAATTACCCCATTAAGTGTGGCTCTTTATTGGAAAAAAAAGAGTTACATAAGAAAATGCATAAAATGGTTGTTTCCAACCATTTTTTCTGATAGCTTTTTCAATAAGCTTTTATGAGAAATAAAATACATGGCATATACACATTAACACACATACACATGCATACATATAGAGAGAGAGTACCGCACCACCAACGGCCCGACCGTGGCTCGGTGCCGTTTCCACCGAGTCACATGTGATAGACGTTGTACCTTGGGAACGAAGTGCCCCATGTAGCCAGAAGCAGAGGTGGCGGGGCAAATATCGTTTAAGGGAAACTGCTTGCAGTTACCTCGTCTCGGACTTTAGTCCATTTTGGTATCATTTACATTATTTTACGTTAATTTTTGTAATTGATAATTATATATTTGATGAAACCATTTTCTGTTTATTTGTCCATTTCTTTTTCGTAGAAATTATTGTGTTTATTTACAACGTACCCAACAGATTTTGGTTAATTTCTTGACGGGATGAACTTTTGTGACTATGTATGTTCTGTTATGTTTAGTTGTTTGGAGGTTGTTCCAAGTAAAATGAAATTTGTAATAGCGCACATTGTTATCAATAATAATGAGGATGTTCATGTAAAAAAAAAACTAATTTTTTTTTAAAGATTTAAGCTATGATTTATCCACTGCACTAGTCTAGTAGTAACTAGTAATCGTGCCCCACGCTTTGCGTGTGAGACGCGTAATGCGATAAAATTTAGAAAATAAGTGTAGTTATGATACAAATATTTGGAGAATAAAAAAAATATAAGATGAGAAGACTTAAAAGAATTTTGAGAGATTAAATAGGGATAAAAAATGTTATTAGTTATTACTTTTTCTCTATTTTTTATGAGAATATGGTATTGTGGTAATTAATAAAAAAGTGTAAGGGTATTTTTGAAAAAAAGTGGTAAAATTAGCCTAAAAAAATCATGGGTTAACTTTCTATACTAGTGTTATGTTCAGTTGTTTGGAGGTTCTTCCAAGTAAAATGAAATTTGTAATAGCGCGCATTGTTATCATTATTTAATAATAATAATGAAATTTGTAATAGCGCGCATTGTTATCATTATTTAATAATAATGAGGATGTTCATGTAAAAAAAAAAAAAAAAATTTTTTTTTTAAAGATTTAAGCTTTGATTCATCCACTGCACTAGTCTAAGTAGTAATATAGGATTTTGTTTTTATATTGGTACTGTTGATAGTTTTGACTTTTGAGCAAAAATATGAGTTCACTTTTTATGTTTCCTGTTATATGTATTATCGATGTGTACAGTTTTGACTTACAAAAAACTTATTGTGAATTGTTTACATACACACAATCATAATACGTGTATATCGAATAGATTATGTGAGCATCGCAATTATTTTGACCAACTCTTCTGACTTTATCGAATAGATTTATCGGGACAAAGGAATTAACACTTTTGCTGAAAACATCTCGAGATTTTCCCCAACAAAAAGGATTTTCTAATTTTTCGAAAAGTCATATGAAATACACAATAGTTTTATATAAATTTAACTGAGATGTTGTCAAACCAAAACCATGCAACCAAGCACACCGTGCTTGTATGACATTCGCGTCTTCCTCCTCACCTCTCGAGGTGTCGGCGGAGACTTTTCTTCATGGCTCTGCCTGTCCGTGTCATGTATAGATACAAGGCTTGTATCGTCGGAGTATATATTCTTCAACCGCGTGTACTTCATAAGCGGATCTTTGTCCATTCTTTGTCTCTCGGACGTGCTACAAGAAAATAAATAACAATCTCTCTTTCTGGAAAAGAAATTGCAAAATATAAAGTTAGAGAGCAGCAAACTTCTCCTTCTTCTCTGCTCTTGTTGTGGCTCAGGTTCACTACTTCTCTCTTGAACCGAAATCCTGTGATCGTATGCCGAGTGATAAGGTATGTCGGATTCTCCGTTTGGTTTTTTCTCAATGACCTTCATGTTCATTTCGGAACGTCTCTCAAGCTATGTCTCCAAAAAATACAGCGTGTTGATAAACAATAAATAAAACTAACAGAAAGTTGTAAGTTGGAATTAAGCTAAAGAAGTCAGAGATTAAATGAACATCCATATGTACAAATTAGTGGTCACATACAAATTATAAATAATAAACTGTTAGCGAGACGAATCTATATCAATATATTCAATACGACTTATTCGCAGTTATGTCCGTGCCAGATGGAGATTCTCTCCATATGTTGCGAAGTATTTGTTTTGCCAGTTTTGAGAAAGGGACATTTTGTTAATAACTTCATATTTGTTTTAGTTAATGTTTTCACAATTTTTAGTAAGATGCTTAAGACAAAATCTTAACTTAGAATAAGACCATCGGTGATTACGTTACTACAAACCAAGTGCACATAAAACAAATTCAGTTTATCATGTCTTGGTAAATGTGTTTTTTTTTTCTTTTGAAGAGACAGAAATATGTGCAAAAAGCACCAAAATAGAGGTATGAAAGTGGGCTAGCAAATTTATAAATATGTACATTGGTAATAATAAATCTGATGGTCTGATCAAAATATTAGTAGTGATGTACACCATATCTTCATCCCTGCATATTATCGTATGCATAATGCATTCACAACGTAACAAACCGCATCGGCATCGCCATTATAGTGTTACATTTATGATGGAGTGTGATTCAAGTGTAGGAACTAGGAGTAATGAAAATATTATTACTCATTCATTACCATTATAAAGAACTAGCATAGATGCCCGTGCTTGAGCGGGGTTAATACTTGGAAGTTTATTTTCCATCTCTTCTTCACATACATATTATCAACAAAGTTCATTCTTTTATAAATCATTTGATAATACCTTCGATTTGTTTTTACTTTTCAGTATTTTCGAATGATTTTAAGTTCATGACGGAAGAACCAAGTACAAGCTATTTGAAGTGAAATTATGAGGACCAATCAAAATTATAATTGAAATTCTTGTGCGATTATGTTAAGAGAACTGTTACTCTCGCAGCAAATGTGTTTAAAAACGACACCAAGTGCTTGTACTGCATTCTAAATGTAAGACTAGAATATATATGAAACTATAGGACTTGACTTGAAAAATAAGAAACTATGGTAATCATTAGTGTCAAAAGACCTTCTACACACGTACTTAGACTACATGTGTACATATATAATCGTTGTCCACGCGTTGCATATGCGACGGGTGATGATATAAAACTCGTAAATGTGTGTTAATTTTAGATTGAGGTACAACATTTGTTAAATAATATAGTAATGGTACATAGATATCAGCTAATAAAAAGAGTTTAGGGTTTATTTTGTAAATAGCCCATCTTTAGCAGCTTCAAAATAGCTGGCTTCGCTTATTATAATAGAAGATAGATAGATATGAAATAAAACACGAGAAATCTACTTTGACGACACAACTAATATATAGTATACAAATAATTAAAAAGTGATCAAGCGGGGGTTGCCAAAGCTTCATGACAGAACAGGCATTTAACAAGCAGCTGAACGAAAGTTTAAAAGCAGGCATGACAAACCCTCTCTTTTGATATGCAGTAGATTACAGTTCAATTATCACCTTTAAAATAAAGTCGTGACAACTGTTTTGCTTAAAAGGAAGTCTTTTACGGTCAAGGCAACACGCAGGAAATGATCATACCACATCATCCAAGGCATGTTATGTGAATGCTGAATCTGATACCGCTCTTTCAGCACAAATTATCGATCTACTAATAAATCAATGTAAATCAATCAATAAAGCACCACCTAACATCTCAAAAACAAGGTAAATATAAATATTCTACGAAGCAGTTTCAAGCACGCAAAATTTCTGAGCACACAAAATTCCTGATACAACACAGTACAAACATAAGAAAAAACAAAATCTCGTCTATTGTTGACAAAACATAAAAATAGGAACCATTGGTTCGCTGAGACTTAGCTAACCGACTGTTGTTGGTTGCCATATCCATTTGATGCCGCAACAGCATAGCCATAACCTTGTCTTCCATAATAAGCACCATTCGATTGATTGTTATAATCAGCTCGAAACTGCAACACAAATATGGAGGGATTTAAATTTAAATCAGAACAATATAATCAATTAGAGATCAAGACTCGGATGTCACTAAAAATCATGAATAAATCAAATCGAGACAAGAATTTGCATTAAATGTTTGAATTACGGAGATGACAAACAACATTAAGTCTTTCCTTGCATACTGAGTATGATTTGCTTATTACAAGCTTGTATGGTGTAATCGGTGGTGTCCAAAAATATCTGAATGTAACAAGGTTTAATCTCATGAACATTCAAAGAACTATCTGAACACATGATCTTTTAGTCCCCTATTGAATATTGCCATTTGTGCCAAATAAATGGAACTTCTATTCCTACAGGTACGGATTAGCTACATGCAAAATCATGACATCGGCTCCCTCCGACGCATGTAACAATTGATACACATTGTTCATGTGACTAAGTTACATGATACATGTGATCAAGTTTTGATAAACGTGTGGAAAAAGTTGATTCTCACTATGAAGCCGTGGTCGATAGCAGGCTAAGTAAACAAAATCAAAATCACAGTGCTAATACAACTACTAACCACACACTTATGCACAATTGGCTTCTTTGAAAGGGCTACTATTCTACTATGTTACATGATGCATGTGATTAAGTTATTAATATAAGCGTGGCAAAAGTTGACTGTGAAGTCGTGGCCACTAGCAGGCTAAAGTGAAAAAAAAAACAAAATTACGGCGCTAATATCATGGTGCTAATACCATCAAACACACTTATACACGATTGGCTTCTTTGTAGAGATATTATTTTACAATATCATGTACCTTCTCAAACAATAGAACCTACCCGCTCCTATTAACAAAAAGTTGTGAATCGTTGTTTCCTTTCCAAATAAACCAGCAAATCTTAAAACCCAATAAGATAGAGTTCCAATGATTTTAAAGAGATTTTGTGTTATACTTACAGATAAAAAAGGTGTCCCATTGATTTTAAAGGCATCTTTGTGTGATACTCGGATATAAATAAAACTGGTTATTTGGATCCAAAGCTCTGGCCGTATTTTTTGATACTCCTAGTTTGGGAGTCCTTCACTAAAATCTAGAGCACATGGCTATCAGTTAGTGTTAGCTACACCAAAATCTATAAACATGGTAGTTGGTACAGTGAATTGGGCGTGATCACAAAAAGGGCCGAAAACTATAAAGAAAAGTAAAATGGCTGTTCTTCCTCTTTGTAGTTGGTTGGTCACTAAATCCAACTTCTGAATTACAAGTATCTCTTGGAACTTACACAACAATGAATTGAGAACACTGTAGCTCATGTATCTTAACAACGGAACAAGCATGCATAGGATAAAAACAATGTCCCACATTTTCTTCCAACTAAAAAATCTCAATTCTCAATTACAATTAACATTTTGACCTCTGTATTACTATTTAAGAAGTTTAACATATGGTGCAAAAGTATTAATGACATAACCATATGATATATTTCAGAATGAAATGCCAAATCTTAAAATTTAAATCCAACCCGAATTATTTTATAAAATCAAGTACACCATTATTCAATAGTCGATGTGTGTTTAGAAAATTGACCTGTTTGTTCACAGGATTTCGACCCCAAGAGATACGGACAGTCTGTTTCCCTATGATTTTCCCACTCATTCCCTCCATTGCATCTTCAGCGTTACTTCTGCAAACATAAATAATAAAAGAGAATAAACAAATGAAATGTACACTAGCATGTCTTGGGCTTTTATCTGCAAGCAACGTTCAAGCTCAACTTTCTTTCTTTCTAAAATCTCAACTGTATTTGGGTAACCAGCTTAAAAGCTGAAATTTTCTGTTCTTTGGCCTCAAAAAAGGGATAATCATTATTTGCTTAAACCTTGAAGCTTCAAACCAAACAACTCTTATTGACCAAGCCATGTTTGGTTGCAGGATTTAACCCAACTTTCTTCCTCTTCTTTATTGGTGCTTTGTTTGGTCCGCTCCAAAGCTAAGCTTTTCTGCGTTTTTTGCCTGAAAAGGCTAAAAGCTTGGAGGAACTCAGCTTTATTCTCAACCTCAAAACATGTCAACTTCTTTGCTTACAAGTTGCTGCATCTAAACCACCTCTGGCATTGATTAATAAGTGTATTAAGCTTGAATTGAACATTAAAATATGTGCAGTTACGAAAATTCACCTGGTACCAAATTGTACAAAACCACATCCCTTTCCAGGAGGTATTTTTATTGAAACAACCTCACCATACTGGGAAAAAGACTCCCTAAGATCTTCATCAGTGACATCAGAGTCAAGTCCTCCCACAAATAACTAAAAAACAAAAGTATGATTATTTGTTTCTGCAGAATAATTAGAGGGGGAGGGAGGAAGAGAGAGGGAGGATGTAAATTAGACTTACTGTTGTATTGGAGGAACCACCATCCGATTGCCCATTCTGAGGCATAGCACCATTTGAAGCATGTCCAGCAGACAACACCACAGCTAGCAGAAGAGGCGAAAGTCATTAATATATTCTAAAATAGGCAGGTACTAAATATATATACAAGTAATCAAGCATGGCTTCGCTATATTTGTAGTTCTGCATTTTGTTTTTTCTGTTCAAATACCATACAAGAAATTCCTTCTTGATGAAGTCATATTTCATTCCTTCTATTTATCACAGAATTAGTTATAGCTAGATTACTTTTCTGATACTAAATATTCAGGGAATCAACATATAGAAAGGTATACTTATAATGAAGACTTAAACATAAATAACTAGAGACTTCCCTGATTTTTTTTAAAACACAGAATATATAAAGTACAGAACACACGGTTTGAGTACAGATGTTAGTCAAGAGTTAAACTCAATTAGAAACATAAAATGGATAAGTGGCCTGCAAAAGCGTTGTGATTTAAGCCCGAAATCATACAAAAAAATTATCAGATGCTGGATAAAAAAGAGTAAGCAAACACCAATAGGTCAAGAATCATTTAATACGTACTAGCACAGTCAGTTTTGGCCAAAAATTGAAACAAAGAGCTGCACCAAATGGAAACACTTCCATCAAGGGAGAAGATTCATGAGCTACTGGTATATTTGACTAAAATCAATATAGCAACCACAGCAACATGCAACTATGTGATACAAACTAGATAAGAAGCTCAAAATTCATAAATCCTATAGATATGACTTAACTTAAACCAAATGAAAAACGAAAACTAGCAGTGAATCAATAATTCGGGAAATATCATCTTTGTAAACCAACCAATTATGAATTAGCTTATAATAGTTAGTGCACCATACTTTTAAATCTCACAATTTAGACACTAATCTATACAACATTAAACAATTATAGTACACAAACCAATCCCAGTTCATAATTATACATCCACACAAAGTCCTACAATTAGTAACCAACATATCAGAATTCATTAGAGCTTGATAGTAGTTATCCATTTTAACACCGGTTCATGTAGAGTGTAGACGAGCGCTTGGTATACCTACTTGATCAAACAATCAGTTCATAATTAGTGCTTCTAAATTAAAATTATATTGCAAGTGTCCTAATTGTTTGATTTTGAGTAGATTGGTGGTGTCTTAGTTTTGATAATAGTATGGTAAACTGATAGGTTAGTGTGAAAAGATGACATTTTCAATATTTTCCACCAAAGGTAATTATGGCACTCTTTACCTTGTGATGAGTATTGTTGCTGTTGTTGTTGCCCCATTTGCTTCTTAGGTGTAGCAGCACCAATACGCATTGGTCTCGACGAGCAATACATACCGTTCATTTCCGAAATCGCCCTTGTTCGCTCGTTATCGTCACCAAACCTAACAAACCCATACCCTTTCGACCGACCTGTACTTGGGTCAACTACAACTCTGGCCCCTCTAATAGACGGGAATTTACTTGCAAACGTATCATTTAAAATCTCATCTGTAACATCGGGTGCTAAATCACCGACAAATATAGAGAGTTCTGATCCGGGTTCGGTACGTTTATCCCCTGTGCCGAAAGTTGCCCAGTTTAATCTGAAGACTTGGTCGGAATTGGGCATCTGAGAGCCGTTGAAAGTTTGGAGGACTTTTTCAGCGGAGGAGTGAGAAGTGAACTCGATAAAACCGTATCTCTCTGAATTACCAGTGTGCTTATTGCGAATAACCTTCACGGAGGAGATCTGTAGGGAGGGAGAGAGAATAAGCAAGAAACCAGGAAAGTACAAAAAAACTGCAAGCACTATTGGCTAATTCCAAGTGGATGTTGAAAAAATTAAATGACCTGAGTATCTAAAACATAGACGGATATACGAATCTGAGTATCTAAAACACAGACGGGTATTTTCTAAATAAATAGGTTGCAAACTTTATGAGTCATTTCAGAAAGGTCACAACAGAATTTCAGAAATTCTGATGTGTGTACGTTATTAATTTCTAATCCACTCAATATCGTGTGATTCAGATGACTATATCACATATACAAATCAAACTACAAGGTAATTATATTTGGATGGCCAGCCAAAATCAAGATTCAGTGTTCCAACAGGAACGACTCTCAGATGCTTTAATCGCCTTGAGAATGTCTAAGATGGCCCCAAGTGGTCATTTTTCTTCCATATAGTAAGCATATTGATAACTGCATCACATCACTGGCACTTTAGTTATCATAAATAACCAATTACACATCAACAACACACACCGAAAAGTGTGAGACTTAACATTGCCTTATGCTTTTCCATGAGGCTGTAACTAAACATATACTAATTTAGCTATAAAAAAACTAATTGGTAATGATATTTTATGGGGGAACCAAATAAAATTCCAGAACCTTAAATTTCATGTATACTTGAATCTCGATACAATTACTCTACAAACCCTTAAACATATGTACATCCAGATCTAAGCTAACATTCCGTGAAAAGCTTGCTCTGATGGCAATTTGACCCTCTCAATAATTCCAAACATAAGCATTTCTATAACTCACCTTAACAGCACAAATCAAACATCATTTCATAGATCAGTTGCCTCAAAAAAAGAATTGCAAGGCCAGCAATATCCCAATTCATCTCAATATGTCGAAGTCATAACTTTGATGGAAATATAAACCGTTTAGATCGACATATGAAAAAAGTTAGTGGTCATAAATCACTATGAGAACTCGTTATATTGAGATACTGGGGACGTTGCTTCCAAAAGATTATACCAATGACCTCATCCATTAAATCTTGCTAAGCATTCACTACATTAGTAAATTTTATAGAAACATCTGATAAACGAAACAAAAACTTTTTTCAAATCACTTACTCCATTGGCAAAAAAAATCTCAGATAATTGCTGAGATGTGCCAATCACACTATCCAATAGAACTACAGGCTATAATGCATCCATCAAGATCAAAATCAAACTTTGTCTAGGTCTGGCCTGCTTACAAAAAAATATATGGTGGATTACACTGCAGGTTCCCATTATTTGTACCAGGAATCCTTTTGGAGGTCCTTGTATTATTTGAAACACAGCTATTTTCCTAAACTAGGAAGATGGCGTATTTGGTTCCCCAGTTAAATAATGGTGTATGTCTCTTCTATAAAAGAATTATCCTAATAGAAGACAATACCAACAACAATGATGAAATAAAGCGATTTTGCTCACACAAAAGAGATAAGTGCCAATTTCATATGATTGCCGTCATTTTAGATGATCCTGCCCACGGTAAATATGATTTTCGAAGAAGCTTAAATCAAGATTTCAAATTTCAGCTATACCACTTTCATTTTTTAAAAGTTAAATCATGTTGATACAATGATATTAACGATTATTCCTCGTATTTATAGTGGGGAAAAACATCTTTTTTGATACATTTGTTGCAACTTCAAAACACAATCATTAGCTCATTACTTAATCAAAATTCACTAATAACTACAACCAAAGAGGCCTAATCTAGATTGCAATTTATCAGCTATACCACTTTCCTCTTCTAAAAGCTAATCATGATAGTATCATCGATTCTCCCTCGTATTTAAAGGGAAACAAAAAAAAAAGAACAGCTTTTGATACACTTCCGTTGTAACTTCAAAACACAATCACTAACTCATTAAACTAGGTACATACGAAACTAGATTGCAATTTATCAGCTAGTCCCTAAATAATTGATCCATACGAAACTAGGTGCAACTTTTACTTAAAAAATCTCGTATCTAAATTGCCGAAACTAAATTTCTCCAAAACTTAGTAATATACTTTAGCATTTAAACTATTTTTCCAAGTTAGATATGAGATCTTTGGAAGTCAAAGTCGCACGTAGTTTCGTAGTGATCAATTATACACGGATATAGGGGGCATGTAGTAAAAAAATAAATTAAAGTAAAACCTCATCGATTGAGAAAAGCATAGGCTAATCCTGTGTAGATTATTTTAATTTTGTAGCACAACTAATTACAACTACTTAAAAAGTGTGATTCAAAATAAACTCTCATATTATGCAATCTTGCATCTCTAGCGAGTAGCACAACTAATTATAACTACTTAAAAAGTGTGATTTAAAATAAACCCTAGCAGAAGCACAACTAATTATTAGTAGTATGTAAAAAACATGATTCAAAATAAACTCTTACACTATTTAATCTTGCATCTCTAACTGTGACGCGACTAATTAGTCTAATTACAACTACTTAAAAAGTGTGATTCAAAATAAACTCTCATATTATGCAATCTTGCATCTCTAGCGAGTAGCACAACTAATTATAACTACTTAAAAAGTGTGATTTAAAATAAACCCTAGCAGTAGCACAACTAATTATTAGTAGCATGTAAAAAACATGATTCAAAATAAACTCTTACACTATTTAATCTTGCATCTCTAACAGTGACGCGACTAATTAGTCTAATTACAACTACTTAAAAAGTGTGATTCAAAATAAACTCTCACATTATGCAATCTTGCATCTCTAGAGAGTAGCACAACTAATTATAACTACTTAAAAAGTGTGATTTAAAATAAACCCTATCAGTAGCACAACTAATCATTAGGAGTAGTATGTAAAAAACATGATTCAAAATAAACTCTTACACTATTTAATCTTGCATCCCTAACAGTGAAGCGACTATTTAGTCTAATTACAACTACTTAAAAAGTGTGATTCAAAATAAACTCTCATGTTATGCAATCTTGCATCTCTAGCGAGTAGCACAACTAATTATAACTACTTAAAAAGTGTGATTTAAAATAAACCCTAGCAGTAGCACAACTAATTACTAGTAGCATGTAAAAAATATGATTCAAAATAAACTCTTACACTATTTAATCTTGCATCTCTAACAGTGACGCGACTAATTAGTCTAATTACAACTACTTAAAAAGTGTGATTCAAAATAAACTCTCATGTTATGCAATCTTGCATCTCTAGCGAGTAGCACAACTAATTATAACTATTTAAAAAGTGTGATTTAAAATAAACCCTAGCAGTAGCACAACTAATTATTAGTAGTAGTATGTAAAAACATGATTCAAAATAAACTCTTACACTATTTAATCTTGCATCTCTAACAGTGACGCGACTAATTAGTCTAATTACAACTACTTAAAAAGTGTGATTCAAAATAAACTCTCATATTATGCAATCTTGCATCTCTAGCGAGTAGCACAACTAATTATAACTACTTAAAAAAGTATGATTTAAAATAAACCCTAGAAGTAGCACAACTATTTATTAGGAGTAGAATGTAAAAAACATGATTCAAAACAAACTCTTACACTATTTAATCTTGCATCTCTAACAGTGACACGACTAATTAGTCTAATTATAACTACTTAAAAAGTATGATTCAAAATTAAACTCTCATATTATGCAATCTTGCATCTCTAGCGAAAAGCACAACTAATTATAACTACTTAAAAAGTGTGATTTAAAATAAACCCTAGCAGTAGCACAACTAATTATTAGTAGTAGTATGTAAACAACATGATTCAAAATAAACTCTTACACTATTTAATCTTACATATCTAACAGTGACGCGACTAATTAGTCTAATTATAAAAACTTAAAAAGTGTGATTTAAAATAAACCCTAGCAGAAGCACAACTAATTATTAGTAGTATGTAAAAAACATGATTCAAAATAAACTCTTACACTATTTAATCTTGCATCTCTAACTGTGACGCGACTAATTAGTCTAATTACAACTACTTAAAAAGTGTGATTCAAAATAAACTCTCATATTATGCAATCTTGCATCTCTAGCGAGTAGCACAACTAATTATAACTACTTAAAAAGTGTGATTTAAAATAAACCCTAGCAGTAGCACAACTAATTATTAGTAGCATGTAAAAAACATGATTCAAAATAAACTCTTACACTATTTAATCTTGCATCTCTAACAGTGACGCGACTAATTAGTCTAATTACAACTACTTAAAAAGTGTGATTCAAAATAAACTCTCACATTATGCAATCTTGCATCTCTAGAGAGTAGCACAACTAATTATAACTACTTAAAAAGTGTGATTTAAAATAAACCCTATCAGTAGCACAACTAATCATTAGGAGTAGTATGTAAAAAACATGATTCAAAATAAACTCTTACACTATTTAATCTTGCATCCCTAACAGTGAAGCGACTATTTAGTCTAATTACAACTACTTAAAAAGTGTGATTCAAAATAAACTCTCATGTTATGCAATCTTGCATCTCTAGCGAGTAGCACAACTAATTATAACTATTTAAAAAGTGTGATTTAAAATAAACCCTAGCAGTAGCACAACTAATTATTAGGAGTAGTATGTAAAAAACATGATTCAAAATAAACTCTTACACTATTTAATCTTGCATCTCTAACAGTGACGCGACTAATTAGTCTAATTACAACTACTTAAAAAGTGTGATTCAAAATAAACTCTCATATTATGCAATCTTGCATCTCTAGCGAGTAGCACAACTAATTATAACTACTTAAAAAAGTATGATTTAAAATAAACCCTAGAAGTAGCACAACTATTTATTAGGAGTAGAATGTAAAAAACATGATTCAAAACAAACTCTTACACTATTTAATCTTGCATCTCTAACAGTGACACGACTAATTAGTCTAATTATAACTACTTAAAAAGTATGATTCAAAATTAAACTCTCATATTATGCAATCTTGCATCTCTAGCGAAAAGCACAACTAATTATAACTACTTAAAAAGTGTGATTTAAAATAAACCCTAGCAGTAGCACAACTAATTATTAGTAGTAGTATGTAAACAACATGATTCAAAATAAACTCTTACACTATTTAATCTTACATATCTAGCAGTGACGCGACTAATTAGTCTAATTATAACTACTTAAAAAGTGTGATTTAAAATAAACCCTAGAAGTAGCACAACTAATTATTAGGAGTAGAATGTAAAAAACATGATTCAAAACAAACTCTTACACTATTTAATCTTGCATCTCTAACAGTGACACGACTAATTAGTCTAATTATAACTACTTAAAAAGTATGATTCAAAATTAAACTCTCATATTATGCAATCTTGCATCTCTAGCGAAAAGCACAACTAATTATAACTACTTAAAAAGTGTGATTTAAAATAAACCCTAGCAGTAGCACAACTAATTATTAGTAGTAGTATGTAAACAACATGATTCAAAATAAACTCTTACACTATTTAATCTTACATATCTAACAGTGACGCGACTAATTAGTCTAATTATAACTACTTAAAAAAGTGTGATTTAAAATAAACCCTAGAAGTAGCACAACTAATTATTAGTAGTAGTATGTAAAAACATTATTCAAAATAAACTTACACTATTTAATCTTGCATCTCTAACAGTGACGCGACTAATTAGTCCAATTATAACTACTTAAAAGGTATGATTCAAAATTAAACTCTCATATTATGCAATCTTGCATCGCTAGCGAGTAGCACAACTAATTATTAGTAGTAGTATGTAAAAAACATGATTCAAAACAAACTCTTACAATGTTTAATCTTGCATCTCTAACAGTGACGCGACTAATTAGTCTAATTATAACTACTTAAAAAGTGTGATTCAAAATTAATCGTTTATACGATTTAATCTTGCATCTCTAGAAGTGATCAAATTTAACTAATTGAAAAGAGTGATATGAATAAAAAGGGAGACCTCGCCGGAGAGAGAGAAGCAGGTGTTGAGGTAGCCTTCATCCATCCACTGCTGAAGATCTCCGATCCAGATGGTACGGTTCTCTTCGGTGGACCCGGTATGCTGCAAGGGGACCTGATGCTGTTGATGTTGCTGCTGATGTAAGTGGTGTTGATAAGGCAAATAATGATGAGGATGAGGATACATAATCTGATGTGGATGCTGTTGGTGCATCATCATAGGGTGGGGATGATGGTGATAGTGTTGTTGCATAGCTATCCACTGTTGTTGTTGCTGAAACTGTTGTTGTTGTTGTTGCATCCACATCTGTTGATGTGCGGTTAGATCTGACGATGATACGCCGTTGCTTCCTGCTGCTGTTGACTGCATCTTCTTCTTCTTCTTCTTCTCTCGAGATTTATGTGTGTGTGTGAGAGAGAATGTGTGTGCTTGTGTGTGTGTGTGTGTGTGAGAGAGAGAGAGAGAGAGGATGCGAAAAGAGAGTGAGAAAGGCGGCTTGATGGGGTCAATGTAAGCGCGACTAAGGGTAAGGGGATGTTATTTATTACTTATTGTCCCCCTTAGGTTTTGTGTATATTCACTTATGTTTTTTCGTAATTGTCGATTACGAAACTATATGTAATTTTCATTGATTATTAACTCGTATCAAAATTATTGTAATAAATTTTTTATAAGTTAATCATATATTTTAAATATTAAATTATATAATTTAGTTTTGAAATTTTTCATTTTTTCGATAATTTTTATATATGTTATAAGCCGGTCAAAATTACACGTAATTTCGTAAGGAACGATTAATTGGGAACGGAAGGAATAGTAAATAAACCATTATTTTCTAATGTTTTTGGATAGTCGAGGGCTATGATGCACAAACACTTTAGAAAAAAAATACTAATATGTTCGACACGATATTAGTAATGACATTTTATTTAGTGTATCAGACAACTCAATTGCCGTGTTGTTGGCTCATTGACTTGTTGACCACAAGGATTACTTTCGCATACACGTCTTTTGATACTTTAAGAACACGAGAACACAAATTGTACTTCAAAAAGGTCCTAATAATGTTATCTAAAAAGTTGACATCATTGAATTAAAAATAGTAATTATAACGAATTATTGTCAGTATATTTATAAATCTTCTTATTTTGATAAACTAAATATGTATTTAATTATATAAATTATGTATTTATAATTTACTAATTGGTGTGTCCTAACTTGTCGTCTTCTAAAATTTGATAAATTTATCGTTTCGTTGTGTCCGACTGTTCATGTCGTGTCAACACACGTATTCGTGTTCATGCTACATGGTAATGAGTAAAAACTAAATTAAGAACCATTTATAATTAAATGAAAAATAGCGATAACTCTAAAACTTTCTTATTGAAAAATGAGAGTTTTATAAACAAAAGTGTTATTGATGGTTGATTTATTTTTTACTCTAAGATACTTATAAAATACTTATAAGGTGATGTTCGTTGTTAATTTATTGAAAATGGGGACTTGGTAGATCGGATTGAGTTATTAAGAGTTAATTTATCCTCTACCCAAAATATGTAATGAAAAATTGTAAAAGTTTTGTTCATTGATGACTTTTTGAAAAGAAGGTATCTATTTGATCAAGGTTGAAACGAATGCATCTTAGATGATAATAGGCAAAACTATAGGGGTAATAAATGAGAGAGAGAGGGTTTCGAGATTTAGATTGGGATATTGTCAGCCGTTAGATTGAGTGGGCGGCCAGGCCACGTTTTAATGAGTAAATTGAGTGTGATGATGAGATATTTACTTTTGTGTTCTTTTCTGTGAAGGGACGTTATAGAATCTTGTTTTTTCGTGTTGTTCGGTGGTTTTTTCATCTTATTTGGGTAAATTCTTTAAATTCTCTGTTTGAGTTTGGTGGCTTTTCTACATTAAGGGTAAATTTTTAAATACTCCTGTATAATGAGAATTTCAACTTACTATAAGAGACTGTCGGTGCGGTATGTCCGAATGTGTAAGATTAATTTTTTTTTTCTCTCGATAAATACAAATCAAAATAAAAACAAAGTTAAATTGTAATTTAAGAGTTTCAAACTCAAATCTCATAAGTTAAATTAGAAACTACTCTATCATTTGAGCTATTACAACACATTGTAAATAAATTGGTGTTTAATATTTTTATTTTAACTACTAAGTATATTAAAAATATAGTCAGATATTTCCCGTATTTTCTTTTTTCGAGACCAATTGTCCAAGGCCAAGACTTAATCGACTTGGGCCTGACCCCTCGGCATTGCTCTTTTTACTTGATTGGGTGATTTTTTTCAAACTTTTGATTTTTTTTGCTTGGTGTGTTTTCTACTTATTTTGGGTTTTCCGTCTTATCATAGTTACTTCGCTGATTGTGCTAGTTATTTATTTGATGTTTATTAAAATCATGTAAATAAATATATATGATCGGTTCACTTGTAGGTTTCACATTATTTTTTGATTTGCTAGCCAACCCGTGACGAGTTGCGACTTGAGACACACCATTTGATTTTTGTGTAGTGTTGTAAATCTATATATCCAATCTCGCCAAATTATTAAGCTTTAATATAATTGTCCTAATTTATTACGCCCATTGCACACTTTCATTGCTTTTACATCTTTTCATTCATATCAAAAGGTTCACTGCTAACTCAATGACTCTATAAAATAGGACCTCTCCATATACCTCATTTAGTTATTCTAAATTTTTTTTCTTCTTGAAATGGCTAAAAGGATCCAAACCAAAAAGGCAACAACAATAGCCCAAATGCCATTGCACTTTTCAAAATCTACAAAACATGGTTTATGATTTAAAAACAAAGCTGAACAAAAACGATTAGTTGTTTGTTTGGTTCGGGTAAAAAAAATAAAAAATCCAATTTAATTGGTTAGACTACTTGAGTAAAATTATTTGTTGTGTGTTTATAGGTGGATACGGAAGCTTTTTTGTCTACATAAATACTCCAATACTGCTTTGCTAATTTACCTACCTCTATCTTGTTCTTGCTCCTAGTCTCTCCTCATCATTGAAAATACCTCTATCTTGTTCTTGCTCCTAGTCTCTCCTCATCATTGAAAATGGATCTAACTAATGAAATTGCACATGACTTTCGACCCCGTTTCTGTGTCTACAAAGATGGTCGAGTCGAGAGGTTTCGTGGCCACCCGATTGTCCCACCTTCTGACGACGATCCCTTGAAAGCCGTCCGATCTAAAGACGTGGTCATCTCATTGGAGGTGTCTGCACGACTCTACTTACCAAAAACCGCCAATACTAACCGGAAATTACCGCTCATCATTTATATACATGGTGGTGCATTTACTATGGAATCGGCATTTTCCTCTCTCTTTCATAACTACCTTGACTCTCTCACTGATGCAGCTAATGCTATTGCCGTGTCGGTCGACTATAGGTAAGAAAAAAAATACCTTCATCATTCTTGTAACATACTATTTGATGAAGTCTGGGAATTTAAGAAAAAATTAACTATCTGTTTTCGGTAGATGATTGAAAACCGATTGATTGACAGTTTGACAAGTGCTCTATATTTAACTCCTGGGATTTCAGGCGCCTTTAGTTCAATTAGCAAACTCAATCTGCTTTGGAAATTGCTAAAATATTACTATTGTATGTTCATATACAAAACTTTAGAGTTTAGAGTAAATTCAACAACAAAAATTTACAATTCAGGTTCGAAAGTCAGCGAATTAGAAAGATCATGGCTAGAATCTAATCGCAATAATAATGCTAATAACATCTTGCGTTTACAAATTAAAATTTTCTTCTAGGTGAACATTTTTATCTTACCTTACATCAAGGTTGTAAGATGTCGTAATTCTAGAGTTAATCATGATTTATAGCTTATATTAGTGACGCAATTCTAGACCAAATTGACAAAGAAATGCTGCTATCCTACCTTAAATAGTCATATATATGTAATACTATTAATCATTAAATATTTCTTTAGTCTAATGTAGTCAAATTCTGGAGTTAATCGTAATTGATGCTTACATCATCAACAGGCTTGCCCCGGAGCACCCAATCCCAGCATGCTACGAGGATGCTTGGACTGCCCTTGAGTGGGTAGCTTCACACGCAACCCAGCAAGGCCCTGAACCCTGGCTCAACAATTTCGCCAATTTCAACCAAATTTACTTAGTAGGCGATAGTGCTGGTGCTAATATCGTTCATAACATTGCGATGAAACTAGGTACCAGCGGACAAAGTCTTGATATAAATCTAGCTGGATTAGTATTGGTCCACCCTTTTTTTGGGAACGACGAACCCTTTAAACTATGGATGTACATTTGCAAGGACACAAGCGGGGTAAATGACCCAAGGCTGAACCCTGCTGCTGATTTAGACTTGTTGGCTAAGCTCGGGTGTGGTCGGGTGATGATTTTTGTAGGGGAGATCGATGAACTGAGAGAGAGGGGACAAACTTATTATGAGGCTCTAAAAAAGAGCGAGTGGAATGGGAATGTGGAGATCGAAGAAACCGAAGGAGAGGGCCACGTGTTTCATTTGTTCAAGCCTGATTGTGACAAGGCTCGGGATTTGATGGATCGACTTGCTTCTTTTATTAATCCAAAATAAAAACATCGATTACAGAGAAAATCGAATGCCCTAAGCTCAGCAATTACATGGAAAAGGGGAGAAATGCCATTATGTTTTTTTTGGAAAACGTTTTTGTTACATCTTAAGCATCATAAACTGCGTTGCCAGACTGAACTGCAATGTTTTGTAATTTCACTTTGGTCTCTTGTGGTGTTCACTGTGATATTAGAAGTGACTCGCGTGATGTGTATAAATGCTCGTCGTGTTTTTTTCCTTTTCATTTTGTATCGCATTGCTCCGACTAGCAAAAGTGCACTAATCTGTTCATGTACCTGACTACTTGAGGCATATAATAAAAATGTCCTCTTATGGTAATCCTATTGCTTACACAAACATGATTTCATTTAGAAGATGATCAAGGGGATGAGAATCTAAAGGACTTTGAGTGAGAAATCAAGAAGAAAACAGGACGAGAAAGGAGGTTCTTCATTAGTCAATTCACAATAGATAACCCATGACCAACATGAATAATGGTAACTTACCGACTAACACTATTGTAGACCGGGTGTACTAAAAACTCAACACATATATGAGAACCCAAAAATAACCACGCTAAATTTAATTTAAAATTCAAACTAAATTATTCTATTGGTTGTTACACCATTGAAAAGTGTAGATCAGATTCATAAGCATTTCTTTGAGTTACCAGAAAAACAGAAATAATGGTACTTACTGTGTAAACTAAATCCTATGTGTTCAAATAGTAACTTGTCAAACAAACGAGCAAAATAAAAATATTCAGGAAATACGATGTCCCAAAAAATATATATTGGTATATTAACTAATTCTATCAAAACTAAAAGTATTGTACTGTACTTGATTATACATAAAAAAAGAAGTATCGTACCTTATCCGTACTCATTACTCCGAATATTCATGATTTTGGTTTGAGGTTTGATTTTTATACTACACTTTTTCTGAAAAAACGCACAAACCGTACATTTAATTTACGGTTTACAGAAAT